>JARHVA010000576.1:600000-645000 GCA_037957365.1 Torreya grandis
CGTTCCATGCAGGAGCGGCAATTTTCACCACCCTTACATTTCTTCAACCTCACATGTAGAGGCGACAATTTTTGTCGCCTGTGCATGATCTCAATTTTCACGTGTGGCATTTATGACTGTGTGCATTTAGTGGTTGGCATTGGTTTTAGCCCTTATAATCTAATTTGAGCATCATTTTCATCATTCTAAGTTGTCTGCTCCTCCTCCCTGTAACCAATCAAATGCATAAACAAGTGGGATTGCAATTTTTCTGGCTTCAAGCGTAGGATCTTGATTTTATCAGGTTAGTTTTACATTCTTCCTTATTTTATTTCTAGGTTTTCATTTTGTTCTTTCTCTTTTCTTTAAAATCTAGTTTTCCTCTTTCCTCCTTTATAGGTTGTGTATTTCTTTTTTTTTTTCTTCTCCCTCTCCTCCTTGTTAGGTGGCAAGACCTAAAAACCTAAAATATCATAAAAACCATTTACTAGTGTAATGATGGCAAAAATTGCTTCCTTTATACAAGACTAAATGAACCAATGTAATAGTAGTAAAAATTGCCGCCATTACACAATCCTTTGCCATTTGTGCAAGGGTGGTGATTTTCACTAGCCTTACACAAGTTTTCCACCCCATGTGCATAGGCAGCAATTTTTTCTGCCCCTGCACAAAGTTCACATGCAATGGCAATTTTTTTTTTTGCCTATGCACAAAGACTTTCCCTCACATGCAAGGGCAGCAATTTTTTATGCCCCTGCATGCATTTTCTCAGATTTTCCTAACTCTGGGAAATTTTAAGTTTTTACTTTTCTAAGCCCACTTCCCTTTGACTTTCTGATCTACTCACACCTTAACCCTTTCAAGAGCATTCCCATGGTCGTGATCATCAATGTGCAGTTTTCCCAAATTGCTAATATTTCCCCTAATTTTATGATCATGATTCTTGTCATAGTGTCTCTCAAGGATCCCTCTTCATCAATGTACTTTTGACAAAAGCTCTTCCAGATGACTCAAGTTTCTCTAAAGAAGTCAAAGACAATGAAGTACAAGTATCAAGGTGTTTTTCCAATCACCTCAGTTACTTCTAATATTGATGACATTAGGGATACAGAGATCGGGCACGTGGATATGGCTGAGTTCATGGAAAGAACCAAATCAAGCAATCCCAACCATAAAATGAAAAAGATAATCGAGAGTAATATTCATCTAGTATCTTCTTTTCCTATAGCAACTCACCACACAGAGTTCATCTCCAGTGCACTCAATTCTACAATAAGGATACCAGGCTTGTGTTAGATGTTGGTGGTAATGCAGTGATTAGACTAGACCCCGAATTCATCAACAAAGTATTTGTGTCCTCTTGGTACTGAAGTATTGAATCTTGACTTCATTGAAGTACAAAGAGAATATGACAAAGATCCTAAAAGAGTGAAGAAAGTGATCAATAATATATGGCTCAAGACTCCCAGAGTAAACTTGTCAAGATAGCCACATAACTTTCCAAGGAGTGATTTTATAGAAGAAGTCAAGGACCTAAACACCCTTCTCAGTAGGGTAAGAGGTTTACCTTCTTCTTCATAGTTTTATGAATGGATGTTCCCCTTCATTAAGATAATTCTCCAAGGCAAATAAGTCATTTTTTAGGGAGAATAAATCAGCAATGCTTTGCATGAGCAATTGATGAAGGTATCCACTACCTCCAAATTCTACATGACTTCATACTTGGTATATATTGTAGCATCAATGATAACCTTCCCATGTTTAACATCAGAAGGAGATAGGAAAACAACCCCCGTGTATCAATATTACCCTCAGTTGACATTGAAGGGTTCTATCCATCATTTTAAGAGAGTAAATGATGCTTTCTTTGCAATATATTTGTGTCTCTTTGATCCCTAATTAGAAAAGAAAAGAGTGTCAGACGAAGCTTGGATAGTTGTGAATGACTTTGGATGTATGTTCCTACAATTTCCTTCTTTTTCTTACCTATGGGTTGGCTTTTTCCAAGGTCATCCTTATATGCTTCCAAGATTCCCTTTGGACAAATTGGTTTTGATGGAGCTATGTAGGAAATTATTGTTGTACATAATAAGCAAATGGAACTTAAGAAACCCAGTTTTAGGTTCCTGATTGAAATTGGCCGATTCTCAGTATTGACTGCTGGAAAAGCTAGAGTTATGGAGACTAAAATGCAACTCATAACCATGAAGCATTTCAAAAGGAGACAAAATTTTGACTACAGAGGTGTAAAGGACATGATCAAGAGGAAGACCTAGTTTCATGAGCCTATGATCGAAGATGTTTGGGTCAATTTGAGGATAGTAAAAGACATCAGAAAACTGGACTATAGTAGATTGTCTCTTGAGCAAGTAGAATATCTAGGACTCGCTAATATCTCTGAGAATCTAGTGGATGATGGAGATTTGATCAATAATATATACCATGCTGAACAGGTCGCCAATGCCCCTCTTCCCCCAATCTAATGGTCTCAAAAGGAGTTGACTTCCTTAAGGATAAGATTTGAACCAATATTGGTAAACACCAATGATTAGTTAATGAATAAGGGAATTACTTTGAAAGAGTTTATTATAGGATCAGAAGCCAAATTTCAAGAAGAAACAAGGAGAAGAAAAGAAAATAGGATGAAGAATAAAAGTGATGTTCCTTCTTCTTCTAGGCCACATAGGCCTAAGATCATCTTTGTGATGAAAAAGTCAAAAGTTATAGAAAAAGAGCCAGAAACAACATATATAGAGGTTGAGAAGCAAAGTGCCAAAGAACCAACAATAGAGAAAATGGAGACTAATGATAGGCCCACAGATCAATAGGAAAAGGAAACTATGTCTCTGTGAGAGGGTGTGCAGCCAAAAACAAGAATTTTTTCTTCCCCACCTAGCACACCTATTGTAACTCCTTCACCTATTTCTATAATCAATATTCCCTCTTCTGGAGTAACCTCTCCTTCCAAAATTATTTTTAACAACCCCCAAGGCACTTTTGGAGGTATTCTTCATTCCTCAGGGTCAATCCCTAGTTTGTCATCTCCATATTTTGATATTAGAGATAGTTCTACTTTTGATCATTCAATAGAAGGTGCAATTTTTACTAATACTCTGCCTATTGTTTCCACCACCAGTGTAAGTGTGACTCTAATAGCACCGAGAATGGAGATTGCTCCTAATGTAAGTACTTCTATGCTCCCACCTTGGTTGTCAACTTATACACCCAAAAGTAAAAAATAAGCCATCTCTCCAGATGACTTTGACTTTAGTAAAATGGTGCTAGTAAAAGTTAAGACTCCTAAGAAGCCAAAGATTCTTTCAAAGATGATTGGAGATAAAAGACAATTTTTTAGAAATAACAAAACCTCTATAGGATGCAACTCTTGAAAATTTTGATATCAATGACTACTTTATCTCTCGAGTTGAGTTACGAAAGATAACTCATGAAAGTGCTAAGAGTGATTTGTAATCAGTGATAGACATTATGGTTCAAAAATTTAACAGAAAAAAACAAATGAAGGATCATTATAAGGCAATGGTGGGACAATTGACTGCAGTGATAAGGAGAATCACTTTCACTCCAGAAGTAGTAACTCTAGAAACTATCTCTATAGATGACCCTATGATTCAAAAAGTAGAAAGGACCTATCTCAAGGCAAAAGTACTTGAATATTACTTAGACAAGATGCATACATAAGGAATTTCTTTACTCACAGAGTTATCTGATATGGGTAAAATGAGGAAAATGAGAGCAAAACTAGATGATCTAATCAATATCATTTCTTAGAATGTTGAAAGTATAGATAAATATCTTGACAAATGGATGGATATGAAAAAGCTAAAAATAAGCAATTTAATATCAATCGACATCATTGCTGATAGAGACTTTTATAGTGAGACTAAAGAAGCATTGATATATAGGAGTTGGGTGCTTAAGGAATTGATCAGCGACCTTAAATCTTCAAGAGACCTCGATGAACAAAGTGATATCAGTTTGTTGTATAAGTTGGAGGAGATACATTGCAAACTTACCTCTCAAGACAACCAATTCATTTTAGCTGAAGAAATGATTCAGGAGTTTGAAAGAATGTTCCAAACAAAATTCAAGGAGAAAACATTTTTAGTAGCTTCTATGGATAACATTCTGGATAATCAATTAACTCTAGATAATTTAAAAACTAGGTTAACAAATCATGCAAAATTAGTTACAGCAATGAAAGATGTCATAGTCAGAGCTAGGGTAATCTTCAAGAACACCGTTACTCTAGATAGTATTGGGATGCAAGTAGCCATCATCATGTATGATGCTCATATGAAGAATACTGAAGATAAAGATTAAAACTATTCTTCCTTGCTTTATTTTCCATTTTTTAAATGCACTTTTGTAATCACTTTGGACATTTACACATGTACTTTTGTCATGTGTAAATACATGTAAAAATATGGAAATTCCAAAGTCAACAAAGACTCCCATCTTTGACTAGGTCAAAGTTTTTAATTTTTTTTTAAAACCTCAAGGCTTCTCCTTATAAATAGAGAGAGCCTCTTTCGTAATGGATGAATCTTTTTGTAATTGAAAGCAAAAACTCTACCAAAATTGAGATGCTTCCCAAGACTTTGAGCTCAGTTTGTAAATCATATTTTCTTGAATGAATGAGAAAGTGGGTTACTTTTCAAACTTTCTGTTGGAATAACTTGTGTTATTTAGAAAATTGTTCTTATGTCCTTTTCCTAATAATATCTCATCTATTTGATTAAACAAGTAGAGTGTGTGGAAATTATCTAAAGATGTTCTGAAGTTAATTATGAAGACTTTGTGTTGTGATAATTACCTTTAGTTTGTGTTTTTCATGTTTTAGTGAGAAGGGTATTAGAAAGGCTTTGAACTACTTTTATCCTTTATGATCTTATACTATGTAGTAGTTTTTAGTGTAGACTTTGAGCTGCACTTCATTCTAGTATCGTATACACTATAAATTAGTAAGGGAAGCAATGAAAGACTTTGTGCTTTTATGGATTTCTCATGGATCTGGTCACTACCTAGAAAGTTTTTCTGCTATTTGCTGAATATCATTTTTGAAAGAAGAGAAACGCCTTTAGTCATTACCCAGGATTTCTCTTTTGTTTTGTGAACATCATCTCTAAAAAAAGAGATATGGATGGTGTGATCTCATCCCTGAGTCTATTTTCAATTTATATTAGTATATATAGTTTATAGGGAACTTGCCCTTGATGAGAGGAGAGATTTATCTCTTTATGTTGTGGTCGATATACCCATTTTGCCTTCAGTTAGTTGATGACAAAATTTTCACCCAACAATTTTTAGTGACTCCACTGGGGATCAAACGTGAACTTTAAAGCGTCAAGCTTCAAATTGAAGTATTTACAGTCCTTTTTCATTTTACACTCAAGCAAATCCACTGTACACGCGAAGCTAGAGAGCTTACGGTATTGTTGATCTTATATTTGAGTTGGTGCAACAAAATAATTTTGAGATTTTGCCTACACCATCCCGCCTTCAGTGAACCAAGAGTGTCCCTCCTACCAGCGTCAGATCTCCCATACTAGGTGAAGCTTCTAGTTTCAGTGCTAGTAGGGTTTTTTCTATACTTAACCCACCATGATTTGTTATCCCTCCATTCTATTTACATTTCATGGTAGTCTAAGGCCCTTGGGTCAACACTTTTGGCCCTCTCAATCTGACCCCACCTTTACATGAACTACCCTGTAATTCAAAAAAGATTTTTTTCAAATTCTATGGTGATGGGAAAGTTCATCCTGATGAACATATTGCTACTTTTTGCATAGCATGTGGTGTGATAGGCATGGAATATAAAGATATAGTGGTGGGATTATTTGTAGAAACTTTGAAAGGCACTATTGTAGATTGGTTTTATCACCTTCAAGCTTAAACTATAACTGAATGGAACACTCTCAAGGCCAAGTTCGAGGCTAGATTTAAACTTGCTAAAGATGCACATGCCTTTTTGGCTCAGCTTATGCAAATAAATAAGGAACCTCATGAGCCTATGCGAGAATTCATTACTAAATTAAATAAGCTGAGAAACAAAATTCCTAAAATTGCTCAGCCAACACTAGAGAACCTCGAGTGCTTTTTCATCAACTCTCAACTTCCTAAAGTAAGTTTTCTATTGAGGTGGACTGGCCTTATAGATCTTTTTGTAGCCCAAAATTTGGCTATCAAGGTTGAAGATGATCTTATTTTGGTAGGTAAGATTAGAAAAGATTCTAATAAAAATAAATTTTCCTCATCTGCTAAAAGTTCTTCCATGAGCACCATAGATACTATGGTGTAAAAGTTAGCAAATGAATTGCTAGCCCTGAAAAGACAAATGGCCCAAGGTATGTTTGCTCCTCCTTCTTATCAAGTTATGCCTAAGAGGACATTTCCCAACCATTTATACCAAGACAACGCTGCTAAAAATCAAGGGCAATCTAATCATCTTCCACCCATACAGGGGAAGCTTGTCATTGAAGCAACACCAACTAACTCAGCAGTTGGTTACCTTGAAGTTGAACATGATTTCTCTTTTCAACCTAAGTTAGACCAAGAAGATGATGCTAATCTCTTTGCAAAAGGAGAAGACAAATTAGATGGTGACTCTAACATTGATTTCTTGAATTGGCAGGATGAAGCTAAAAGTAAGGGAGAAGTATTTGATGGGTCATATGCTATTTTTACTAGGTCCTAGAATTAGTCAACTCAACAAGCTGATAAAGGAAAATTAGGAGAAGAACCTCAACCAGTAGTCTCAATCGCTAAATGGGGGACTTCACTACCTTTCCAATCAAAGGACCTAGTGACCAATAAGAAAGTAAGTACCTCAAACCATCTTATACCTTCTATTTTTATTTCTCAAACCAGTACCACACCCAATAAAGATCATAATGATGGACTTCCTTCCTCTATTTTTGGTTCATTTCAATTATTTGATATAATTGATCATGCTAAAAAGATCAAGATTCAAATGACTGAAGTTGAGTACTTGCGAGCCAATCCTGAACAATTTGATAGGTTGGCTGACTACATAAAAAAAATGACCATTCCTATAGGACAAGATTCCTCAAAGAAAAAATCTACCCAAAATAATCTTATAACTACTCCTCCTGTTTCCCTTGGAAAAATAGAACCTTTCTATGTTTCCCTTTTCATAAATGGTCATAAGTTGAGCAACTATATAATAGACTCTGGAGCCTCTGATAATGTTATGCCTGCCAAGGTAGCAAATTCTCTTGATCTTACTTTAACTAAGACTTTTGGGAGATGTTTCTCCATGGAAAATAAGCAAGTCCCACTCCTAGGTCAAATCAAAGATGCCCAATTTGTATTTGTAGCTTTTTTAGAGAAGAGGATTAAAATGACAGTCTTGGTGGCCAATGTTCTAGCCTCTTATAGCATTCTACTCAGGTGTAATTTTTGCAAGGATGTAGGTTGAGAATTGAATATGGATTTGTCTGAAGCAACGATACCTGTTAAAGGTGTCATGAAAAAACTACTTCCTAAAAAGGAGTCAAAATATATAGTCACCCAAACATCAGATCCTGAAGCTCAAATTTTATTTGAATCATCAGGAATGGGTAACTATTTTATAACCATTGAAGATGTTTTTAGCTCATTAGACCAAGGTTATTTAAGTGACAATTCAAAAAATTTAGATAGAAAATTAGAAGATTTATTAGAGCAAAGTTTAGACAATAAAGAATCTTCCCTTACTAACGAAGAAAAATATTTAAGAAGATCAGATTTTAATTATGTTTAGATTTTAGAATTTGATGGTAGTTTCTCTTCTACCAGTTCTAGAGCCAGAATTATTTTGATATCCCCTCAAGGAGAAATTTTTCCTTATCCATATAAGTTGCAGTTCAACAATACCAATAACACCACTGAGTATGAGTCTTTTCTACTTGGATTGCAAGCCACTCACGCTAAAGGTATTAATATTATTCATGTCTGGGGAGATGTTGAACTAGTGGTTTGTAAGGTAAAGAATCTGTACCAAACCAAAAATGAAAGACTGTGACATTATCACAATCTTGTATGAGATTATATTGAAAGTTTTGATGCTTTCAATATTTTTTTTGTGCCAAGAGAATTCAATGATCATGTAGATTCATTGGTTGTGTCCGTGACCCTCATAGTTCCCTATAAAGACTTCAAAGGTGAGAGGTACACTATTGAGCTGGTCTTTTGACCAAGTATACCTAATAATGACAACCATTAGCAGGTGTTTAATGGTGATAATCAAATCATTGCTTTTCTAGAAAAGATGGACAACTTTGAGGAGCTTTATTTTGAAAGAAGTGAATCTCCACCATAGAAATTAGTTCCCGAAATAGATTTCAAAACTGGTGAAGAGTTCCTTCAACTCAAGGAGAATAAAATTCCAAAAAGTTTGGTTTCTCTTAAAAAGTTATTTGATAAGCATGATAGGTATGTCAAGTAGTGACAAATGGATTCAAGTTCCTCCAAGGAGTTGGATCAAATAAATTTGAGTACGGAAGAAAATTCCAAAATGGTTAACATTGAAAATTGTTGCACTTCTGATGAAAAGCTCAAATTCATTGCTATTTTTTGCCATTATATTGATGTTTTGGCATATTCTTACGATGATTTAAAATCTCTCAAGCTTGAAAAAATTTGGCATGAAATTCCTCTTAAAGTTGGGTCATTATCTTACACATAGAAACAAAGCCAATACAACCCAAAAATATCAAGTACTATCCTTTCTAAGATCTAGAAGATGCTAAATGCAAGAATTAATTTTTTAATCCATCATTCCACCTAGATTGCTAACATAGTTCTTATGAGAAAAAAGAATGGAGAGATTTGTATCTGTGTTGATTTTAGAAACCTAAATCAATCTTCTTTAAAAGATAACTACCCCCTGCCCATCATGGATCAAATGTTGTAAATAGTAACTAATTTAGAAATGTTATCAATATTAAATGGTTTTTTTAGGTACAATAAAGTAGAAGTCAATGAAGCAAATCAACATAAAACTGCTTTCACTACACCTTGGGGCACTTTTACATATCACAGAATGCCTTTCGATTTGATCAATACTGGCACCACGTTTCAAAGAGTAATGGATCTTGACTTCAGAGATGAAATGGGGAAGTTTATTGTGGTATATCTTAATGACTTGATCATTTTTTCCAAACATCATCCTGATCATGTGCATCATCTACAACAAGTGCTGAAACCTTGTTGGCAAAATGGTATTTCTCTTAATCCCAAGAAGTCAATTTTTGGGGTTACAGAAGGTAAACTTTTCAATCATATTTTATCCTATGAAGGCATAAAAATTGACTTAGATAGAGTAAAATTTATCCAAAATCTTACTCTTCCTGCTAGTAAGACTCCAGTTCATTCTTTCTTTGGAAAGGTGAATTTTCTATGAAGATTCATTCTAGAATTTACAGAGAAGACTTGCCACATTGTTGATATGATGAGGGGTAAAACCACTTTCTGATGGACTATAGAAGGCAAGTCAACATTTGAAGATATCAAGAAAGTGATCACCTATGCACCAATCCTAGTTTTCCAAGATTATACCAAAGACTTCATGATATATAGCTATGCTTTTGAGCATACATTTTCAGCTATTTTGGTTCAGCAAAACAAAGAAGGTGTGGAATATCGCATATCATTTATGAGTTGTCCTCTCAAATCTCATGAATTAAATTATTCAAATATGGAGAAGTATGCTTATGCTATGGTTAAGGTGGTAAAGCATTTCAAATTTTATATTTTGAATTCACATATTATTGTTCTGGTGCCTAATACAATAGTGAAGTCCATTCTAACTCAATAGGAGTTTGGTACTAAAAATGGCAATTGGATTGCCAAAATTTAGGAGTTTGATCTTAATATCAAACCTACAAAACTTTTGCAGGGAAAAGGTCTTTACTAATTGATTGCTGATAACATACCAAAGGAAATAGGACATGAAGAAATAGAGGTCGAAGACATGCCTACAGTTCTCTTCATCGCTACTACTGATGAGTGGTATTCTGATATCACTCATTTTTTACCTATGGTGAGTGTCCCACCCATCTATCCTACAATGAAAAAAGGAATGTTAAGTTAAAGGCTGCTAACTATGTCTTGTGGGACAATGGTTTGTATAAGAGAAGCCTTGATGGGGTATTTTCTTTGTTGTGTCGATAAGGTGCAATAAAGTAAACTTTTGGAGTCCTATAATTTGGCTTGTAGAGGACATTTTTTGGTACCAGCGATGGCTCACAAGATTCTACGAGTGAGATACTACTGGCCTACATTATTTCAAGATACGTACAAATGGGTATGTAGGTGTGAGCTGTGTCAATAGTTCATCGAGAAAATTAAATTGGCCACTTTGCCTCTCAAGCCAGTGGTGATTGAAGAACCTTTTCAACAATGGAGTATTGATTTCATTGCAACTATGAACCCATCCTCGAGTGTTGGACATGACTATGTTCTCATCGTGACTGACTATTTTACCAAATAGGTGGAAGTCATTCCAACTAAGCATGCTACTTCAGAAGTGATATGTAATTTCCTTAAAGAAAATATTATTTCTCAATTTGGGGTCCCAACTAAGATTGTAACAGATAATGCTACTTATTTCACTTCTCAAGAGATTACTAATTTTTGCTACAATTATGGGATTATTCTTTCCCAATCCTCTGACTACTATCTGCAAGGAAATGGTCAAGTAAAATCAAGTAACAAGAATCTAGTTACTATTATCAAGAAACTGGTAGATGATAATCAGAGAACTTGGCATAAAGCATTATTCAATGCTTTATGGGCATATAGGATTACACCCAAGAGGGTAATAGGCATGTCACCATTTCAACTTCTATATGTAGAGATACTAATCACCCTGGAACTACCATCACTAAAGTTGGCAAAAGCAATTGAAGATTCAACTTTCAAAAATTCTATTGATAAAAAGATCATGTGCCTAACTGAACTAGATGAGTAATGAACCATGGTAGTGGACTAGATTACTGCACATCAAAATTAGGTGAAGAAACTCTTCGATAAGAGAGCAATGATTCATGATTTTTAGATTAGAGATCAAGTCTTATTATGGGACAAGAGGAGAGAACCAAAAGAAATGCATGACAAATTTGATTCTTTGTGGAGAGGTCCATTTACCATTCATCAAGTCTATGGTGAAAATAGCTTCTTTCTAGAATATCAAGATAGAATGCCATTCTCACCACCTCATAGTGGGCAACATCTAAAACACTTCAGTCCTTAAAGTATTAGATGGGTTCACTTGTAAATTTGTATAGTCTTATGTTTATTTATTTCTATTTGGTTTTTTGTGTCTTTTTATTTCTTAGCTTGACTCCATGGCCCGATGGCCTAGATAAAGGTACTTAGAGACTGGATTCTACTCCCATTGATCATTTCAAGGTTCAATCAATGGAAGTTCCCCAACAGGAGCCAGCTATTGTTCCCAAAATTAGCTACACTCATTTTTGAAACAACCCCTATGAAACTTGTCTATTTCATATTTTTCACTAAGTTTATCTTTCAAGATAAGTTTATCTTGATCTCGAGTTTAGTCAACTGACATCCTTTAAAAGTATGTGACTTTCCCTTGTTACGATTTCTCAAGAAACATAAAATTCATTGTAGTCTTAATGCGATTAGAGCATCAAAACTTTGACAAAATCAAGGAGTTAGTTTTGTTTTTTATTTTTCATGCAAAGTCAGCATTTTTTGCCACCATTGCATGTCTTTTTTTATTTTTATATAATGGTGGTGATTTTTGCTGCCCTTACATCCCTACATGCAGGAGCAGTAAAAATCACCGCCCTTGCATTTTTTGAAGCGTTCTATGCAGGAGTGGTGAGTTTTGTCGCCCTTGCATTTTTTCAACCTCACATGCAGAGGTGGAAATTTTTACTACCCCTGCATGATCTTAGTTTTCATGCATGACATTTATGGCCAAGTGCACTGAGTGGTTGACATCGATTTTAGCCTTTATAAACCTGATTTGAGCCTCATTTTGATCATTCCAAGTTGTCTTCTCCTCCTCATTGCAACCACTCAAATGCATGAACAAGTGGGATTGCAATATTTCTAGCTTCAAGCATAGGATCTCAATTTTATCAGGTTAGTTTTGCATTCTTCCTTATTTTATTTCTAGGTTTTCATTTTGTTCTTTCTCTTTTCTTTAAAATCTAGTTTTCCTCTTTCCTCATTTGTATGTTGTGTATTTCTTTTTTCTTATTCTCCCTCTCCTCCTTGTTAGGTGACAAGACCTAAAAACTCAAAATATCCAAAAAACCATTTACTAGTGTAATGGCAGCAAAAATTGCTGCCTTTACATAAGACCAAATGAACTAGTGCAATAGTGGTGAAAATTGCCGCCATTACACAATCCTTTGCCATTTGTGCAAGGGCAACGATTTTCACCATCCTTACACAATTTTTCCCCCCCATGTGCATAGGTGGAAAATTTTGCCACCTCTACACAAAGTTCACATGCAATGGTAGCAAAAATTGCTGCCTATGCATAAAGACTTTCCCTCACATACAAGGGTGGCAATTTTTGCCACCCATGCATGCATTTCCTCAAATTTTTCTAACTCTAAGAAATTTCAAAATTTCACTTTTCTAAGCCTACTTCCCTTTGAATCTTTGAATTTATCACACCTTAGCCCTTTCAAGCACATTTCCATGGTTGTCATCATCAACATGCAATTTTCCTAGATTGCTAATATTTCCCCTAAATACATGATCAAGATTCTTGTCATAGTTTCTCTCAAGGATCCCTCTTCATCAATGTACTTTTGATGAAGGCTCTTCAAAATGACTGATGTTTCTCTGAAGAAGTCAAAGATAATGAAGTAAAAATATCAAGGTGTTTTTTCAATCACCTTAGTTACTTATAATGTCGATGACATTAGGGATATAGAGATTAGGCATGTGGATATGGCTAAATTTATAGAAAGAACCAAATCAAGCAATCTTAGCCATGAAATGAAGAAGATAATTGAGAGTAATATTTATCTAGTATCTTTTTTTCTATAGTAACTCACCACACAGAGTTCATTCTCTAGTGCACTCAATTCTACAATAAGGATACCAAGGCTGTGTTAGATGCTAGTGGTAATACAATGATTAGACTAGACACTGAGTTCATCAACAAAGTATTCATGTGTCCTCCTACTACTGAAGTATTGAAGCTTGAGTTCATCGAAGCACAAAGGGAATATGACAAAGATCCTGAAAGAGTGAAGAAAGTGATCAATAATAGATGGCTCAAGAATCCCAGAGCAAACTTGTCAAGATGGCCATGGAACTTTCCAAGGAGTGATTTTATAGAAGAAGTCAAGGACCTGATCACCCTTCTCAGTAGGGTAAGAAGTTTACCTTCTTCTTCATAGTTTCATGAATGGATGTTACACTTCATTAAGATAATTCTCCAAGGTAAACAAGTCATTTTTTGGGGAGAATAAATTAGCAATGCTCTGCATGAGTAATTGATGAAGGTATCCACTACCTCTAAATTCTACATGACTTCATACCTGGTATATATTGCAATGTCGATGAGAACCTTCTCAAGTTTAGCATCAAAAGGAGATAGAAAAATAACCCAGTGTATCAATATTACCCTCAGTTGACATTAAATGGTTCTATCCATCATTTTAGGAGAGTAAATGATGCTTTCTTTAAATTATTTTTGTGTCTCTTTGATCCCTAATTAGAATAGAAAAGAGTGTTAGACGAAGCCTAGACAGTTGTGAATGACTTTGGATGTATGTTCCTACAATTTTTTTCTTTTTTTACCTACAGGTTGGCTTTTTCCAAGGTCATCCTTATATGCTTCCATGATTCCCTTCAGATAAATTGGTCTTGATAGAGCTATGTAGGCAAATTATTGTTGTACATAATAAGCAAATGGAACTTAAGAAACTCAATTTCAGGTTCTCAATTGAAATTGGCCAGTTCTTAGTATTGACCACTAGAAAAGCTAGAATTATGGAGACTGAAATGTAACTCGTAACCATGAAGCATTTCAAAAGGACCAAATTTTGACTATAGAGGCATAAAGGACATGATCAAGAGGAAGACCCAATTTCATGAACCTATAATTGAAGATGTTTAGATCGATTTGAGGATATTAGAAGACATCAGAAAAATGGACTATAGTAGATTATCTCTTAAGCAAATAGAATATCTGGGACTCGCTGATATCCTTGAGAATCTAGTAGATGATAGAGATTTGATCAATAATAGATACCATGCTGAACATGTCGCCAATGCCCCTCTTCTCCCAATCCAATGGTCTTATAAGGAGTTGACTTCCTTATAAATAAGATTCAAATCAATATTGGCAAACACCAATGATTGGTTAGTGAATAAGGGAATCACTTTGAAAGAGTTCATTACAGGATTAGAAGCTGAATTTCAAGAAGAAACAAGGAGAAGAGTAGAAAATAAAATGAAGAATAAAAGTGATGTTCCTTCTTCTTCTAGGCCACATAGGCCTAAGATCATATTTGTGATGAAGAAGTTAAAAGTTATAGAAAAATAGCCAAAAACAACAAATATGGAGGTCGAGAAGAAAAGCACCAAAGAACTAACAATAGAGCAAAACAATAGAGAAAATGGAGACTAATGATAGGCCTACAGATCAATAGGAAAAAGAAACTCTATCTTTGTGAGAGGGTGTGCAGCCAAAAATAGGAATTTCTTCTTCCCTACCTAGCACACCTATTATAACTCCTTCACCTATTTCTCTAATCAGTGTTCCCTCTTCTGGAGTAGCCTCTCATTCCAAAATTATTTTTAACGAACCCCAAGGCACTTCTAGATGTATTCTTCATTCCTCAAGGTCAATCCCCAATTTGTCATCTCCATCTTTTGATATCAGAGATAGTTCTGCTTTCAAATTTTTAATAAAAGATGTAGTTTTTTACTAATATTCCACCCATTTTTTCCACCACTGGTGTAAGTGCGACTCCAGTAGCACTGGCAATGGAGATTTATCCTAATGTAAGTACTTCTGTGCTCCCACCTTGGTTGTCAACTTATACGCCCAAAAGAAAAAAAAAACCCATCCTTCTAGATGACTTTGACTTCATTAAAATGGTGTCAGTAAAAGTTAAGACTCCTAAGAAGCCAAAGATTCTTTCAAAGATGATTGGGGATAAAGGGCACAAATTTATATAAATATAAAAACCTCCACAAGATGAAACTCTTGAAAATTTTGATATCAATGACTACTCTATCTCTCGAGTTGAGTTAGGAAAGATAACTCATGAAAGTGCTAAGAGTGATTTGCAATTAGTGATGGACATTATGGTTCAAAAATTTGACAAGAAAAAAGAAATCAAGAATCATTATAAGGCAATGGTGGAATAATTAACTACAGTAATAAGGAGAATCACTTTCACTCTAGAAGTAGTAACTCCAGAGGCTATCTCCATAAATGACCCCATGATTCAAAAAGTAGAA
Source organism: Torreya grandis (assembly GCA_037957365.1). Taxonomy (NCBI): domain Eukaryota; kingdom Viridiplantae; phylum Streptophyta; class Pinopsida; order Cupressales; family Taxaceae; genus Torreya; species Torreya grandis. The sequence goes on from JARHVA010000576.1 coordinate 615,469, forward strand.
AGGACCTATCTCAAGGGAAAAGTACTTGAAGAGTACTTAGACAAGATGCATACACAAGGAATTTCCTTGTTCATAGAGTTATCCAAGAAGATAGGTAAAATGAGGAAAATGAGATCAGAACTAGATGATCTTATCAATATCATTTCTCAAGATGTTGAAAGTATAGATAAATATCTTGACAAATGGATGGATATGAAAAAGTTAAAAATAAGCACTCTAATATCAATTGGAATCATTACTAATAGAGACTCTTATACTGAGACTAAAGAAGCATTGATATATAGGAGTTGGGTGCTTAAGGAATTGATCAGTGACCTTGAATCTTCAAGAGACCTCAGTGAACAAAGTGATATCAATTTGTTGCATAAGTTGGAGGAGCTACATTGTAAAATTACCTCTCAAGAAAACCAATTCATTTTAGCTGAATAAATGATTCAAGAGTTTGAAAGAATTTTTTAAAAAGAATTCGAGGAGAAAGCATTTTCAGTAACTTCTGTGGATAACATTCTAGACAATCAATTAACTCTAGATAATTTAAAAACTAGGTTAACAAATCATGAAAAATCAATTACAGTGGTGAAAGACCCATAGTCAAAGCTAGGGTAATCTTCAAGAACACTAATACTCTAGATAGTATTGAGATGCAAGCAACCATCACCATATATGATTCTCATATGAAGAAGACTGGAGATAAAGATTAAAACTATTCTTCCTTGCTTTATTTTCCATTTTTCAAATGCACTTTTGTAATCACTTTGGACATTTGCATATATACTTTTGTCATGTGTAAATACATGTAAAAATATGGAAAGTCCAAAGTCAACAAAGACTCCCATCTTTGACTAGGTCAAAGTTTTTAAATCTTTTCTAAATCCTCAAGGCTTCTCCCTATAAATAGAGAGAGCCTCTTTTGTAATGGATGGATATTTTTGTAATTGAAAGCAAAAACTCTGCCAAAATTGAGATGCTTCTTGAGACTTTGAGCTCAGATTGTAAATCATTTTTTATTGAATGAATGAGAAAGTGGGTTACTTTTCAAACTTTGCATTGGAATAACTTGTGTTATTTAGGAAATTGTTCTTATGTCCTTTTCCTAATAATATCTCATCTATTTGATTAAACAAGTAGAGTGTGTAGAAATTATCTAAAGATGTTCTAAAATTAATTATGAAGACTTTGTGCTATGATAATTACCTTTAGTTTGTGTTTTTCATGTTTTAGTGAGAAGGGTATTAGAAAGGCTTTGAGCTACTTTTATCCTTTATAATCTTATACTCTATGGTAGTTTTCAGTGTAGACTTTGAGCTGCACTTCATTCTAGTATCATATATGCTATAAATTAGTAAGGGAAGCAATGAAAGACTTTGTGCTTTCATGGATTTCTCATGGATTTGGTTACTACTCGAAAGTTTTTTTGCTGTTTGCTGAATATCATTTTTGAAAGAAGAGAAATGCCTTCAGTTTTTACCCAGGATTTCTCTTTTGTTTTGTGAACATCATCTCTAAAAAAAGAGAGATGGATGGTGTGATCTCATCCCTAAGTCTATTTTCAGTTTATATTAGTATATATAGTTTGTAGGGAACCTCCCCTTAATGAGAGGAGAGATTTATCTCTTTATGCTGTGGTTGATATACCCATTTTGCCTTTAGTTAGTTGATGACAAAATATTAACCCAACATTTTAGATTAGTTAGGGTCTAAGAACTCACATATAGGAATGAGATACTATCTAAAACTTGAATCTATCTTTCATTTTTTTATTGGACAATAACACCAAAAATAAAACACCCTAGTGTCTGATATTATAATCCTTTCCTAGTGTTATTGTCCTAAGACAAAAAGTTTTTTGGTTCTATTCATCTACTCAATATGACCTTGTGTACCAAATTTCATGTCTTGGGAGTCATCAAAGCTCATTATAGGTCTATTTCAATCTTTAGTACTTGTATTCATCTCCACAAATGAAAACAAATAATAGATCAAAAGCAAAAGGGAAAAAGCTAGGTTAGGGGTAGAATGATCGCATAATTAAGAGCCCCTATTATTTTGATTATTGCCTACATTAACCCTCAAGCTAGGGTCTCAAATCTGATGTAGTTTTCCCTTAAGGAACATGCATAATCAATGCACATGATTGATGTAATAATGAATTTCACCTAGACACTTCCTTGATAAAGCATGCAAATCTATGTATGATGTAGAGAATCTAAGCTATAATATTAACTAATTTTTATTATGTCTAATGTACCAAAATAGTAAGTGATAGATATAAAATATCTTGTGAATTCTTTTATATAAGAGACTCATTATTTTGAATTTGGGAGTTTTATTGACATTTGGATGACATTGGAAAACTTAATAATGAAGCAAAGAAAAGGGGTTAGACTCATCTTACAAGAGAAACTGATCATTGGAATCAAATTTGCACTTGGACAACAATGCCAAAAACTAGACACCCTAGGTTTCAACACTACAGTCCTATTTGGGTACTATTGTCTAAGGGGTGTGGGACCTAAGGGGATGGATTTGGGCCTGAAAGAGCTACCTAGGTTTGTAAGGGTTAAGTCCAAAAATCTATGGATGACTAGGGATAAGCAAAGAGGTGTCTAGGGTAGAGTAAAACCAAGACAAATCAGATAAAGGGACATAGCTAGATGTGAATAAACACTCATATTCTCTAGTCAGAGTCTCCTCTGAAAGGAATGTGAAAAAACATGATATGTATGGTTGCTTGACTAATTTAGGGTGTATACATTTTCCCCCTTTTTAATCTAGTGATGTTATGTAATGAAGTACTGGAGTAAAAGAAAGAGAAGAAAATGTGTACCTAAGCTTACCTATGTGAAGATAAGTGTGTTAAAAAAAGGTCTAACTTCTTGGCCAAGAAAGTGGATGAATAACTAAAATAGTGCTTGGAGAAAGAAGGAATCCTTGTAATAGATGCCCCCTGTACTAAATCTAAACAATGCTTGGAGAAAGAAAGAATCCATATAATAGATGCCCTTATACTAAATCTAAATAATCTAAACTAGATTTGAGAAGTGCTCAGAGGTCCAAAACCAATGTTTGCCCTCTATCCTGCATAAACTCTTGGGTCTAGGTCTGAGTAATAAAATGGACCAATCAAATGTAGATGATAGTATGATCCGACCTGGTGAGAACCTGAGTAATGCCTGGGTGTAATATGAAAACTCTGGTAAGTATGTAAGAAGAAAATGGCATGTATTGCCATCCCAATCTGTATAATCCTAGAAGATGAAGGACATAAACATCTGTGCCATGCCCCCAAATTTGGTATGTGAGTGATGCATATATATAAACTAAAAATTTATATAACCACATGTGATATGATCTATTGTGTCATGTTCCATGTGCAAAACTGGAGATCAAAACAATGTGATCTACACTATGCTTATGATTTGTTGTTTGGTCCTATAACTATGTCATGATGTATGAAGTTGTATGTGTGAGATGTGTAGTAATCTACATGCCCCTAAATATGGTATCTGGATAGTCTATATATCTATAAATTGAAGGGGTATCCCTCTAAATGTCCTAAGCAATGATGAGTAACCCAATGTAATCTAAATTACTATATAATCTTGACCAAACTAAACTAAGTGATGCTAAGTGACCCATATAGTTTAAACCACCATATGATCTTGACCAATCTAAGCTGAGAAATGCTAAGTGACCCTTATAGTCTTAATCACTATAGGTTTCAATTGATTTGAGCTAAATCTGATAATTTAACTACAAGAGGTGTAAGATTCATGCTGTATCCATCTATAGGAGTGGAGAGGTGTGCTGGATAAGTGTAGGAGTAGAAGAGTAGGAATGATGCCCCATTTTATGGAGAGAGATGAAATTTGTGATAGAGGAAGTTAAGCCAAAAGTGATGACTATTGGCAGAATGTATTGGAACTTGGCTAGTATGAATTGAATAGGTCAAAATTCTATTATTTAATTGGTAAAATTGAATTACTAAGAGTGAAAGGTGTCTTTGATTGATTAGGATCAAATCTTGTATCTAGGTATAATAGAGATGTAGAAATGTTCATGCCATGGTAGGAAAATGAGGTAGCAATAGATTGAATGGAGTGAAAGGTTGATTGATTGAACAGGCTAGGTTGTTTGAATGGTTTGATTAGTAGGTACCAATTTGTATGTTGGGTTACGAATGAGGTATAGGGATGTGTGAATTCCATTGTAGTAAAATTTCATAGTGAAAGAGCCAAAGTTGTGTGATGTTAAAGGTATCATTGTCATGATTTTGTTGAATCAAAGAGTTTGTAAAACAGAGCTACGGGGCTTGAGTTATGAGAAAAATAGTGTTTTGTTTTTGAATAGAAGAGTTGGTTGATATAGGAAGTGTAATTAACTTTGGGTTCATTTGTGTAGTGACTAGTTTGAGATATTGGAGCTCTAGAGTTTAAAATACCTAGGAGATGGGTACCTTTCATGACTCATTTTGAGAAGTTGGCAGCCTAGATTTAGGTTGGTAGAGAAATTAGCTTGGTAAGTAAGTTGGACATTTGATTTTTACCTATTTAGAAGCCTATTTTGGATGTTTTTAAACTATTTTAAGTAGTCTAGGAAAATTTTGACTAGTTTTAATGCTCCTATCTAGGAGTCAGTGCTGTTATCTAGGATGCAATGCTGTTATCCAAGTTTCAATGCTATTGTCCAATGCTAGTATCTTTCTACAGCACCATTGTCCACTGTAGATGGTTTTTTCAATTTCTAGGTTACTCATAATTTTATTCTATTTGGTCATTTATCTTGGTATTATTGTCTAATATATAGTCTATTTTTTGGTGTTTTTATGGTGAGATGTTGATGTGAGAGTTCTATAGAGGTCAGGTGATGGAGATACTAAGGATTCTACCATTGTCTATTGATGAGTGTGTTGTTATGAATAGGGATAGTTTGGGTCATGTATATGACCTGGGTATGGTACAGTTGGATAGGTACATGATTACTACTTTATGTGAGAGGTGGAATGCTGATAGCTATACATTTTGGCTTCCTACTAGAGAGATCAGTATTACTCTAGATGATGTATACCACATTTTGAATTTGCTAATTAGTGGGTGATGGGTGACATTACAGGATGACATGGGTGTAGCTATAATTGATTGTGCATCCATATGCTTTATTAGGATGCCCTCAAGAGTACATCACCAAGGTAGTGATAGTAATGTGTTATTGTCAGTGATTATGCAGTCACATGTTTCATGCTTGTATAAATGGTTAGCTATATTATTGGATTCTTTTGTTGTTGTGGATGGTAGTGGAGTGTCTATTGCTTATAAAATGCATAGGGTGGTTTGTAGCATTAATATGTATGGTACTATGTTCTCCCAGGGTAGGACTATGCTTGCCTACTTATATAAATATTTATATAGATTTACATAAGAGGCATTTAGTGGTGATGTGGATGAAACCACTTTGTTACATTACTGGGCGTATGAGCACATAGTAGTTGTGCGACCTATTGGATTATCGAGGATGAGTTGGCCATATACACAACCATTTGGTGAGTGATAGATGAGTGAGTTGGCTATCTTATCTCTTGAGATAGATCACTACAAGAATATTTTAGACAAATTGATGGCCAATAATATCATATGGAGGCCCTATAGAGGATTTCCTAGATGGCTTGAGGATGGATAACAACTATAGTATATGAGGGTCAGTTGTTGGTTACATGATCATTAGGCTAGAGTATATGATTGATTTTAGTATGAGCATGTGACTAGGTAGTTCGGAGTTTGAAAGGATGTTCCTCCTATAGCATGAGTATGGTTGAGGAGTGCACAAGGACTAGTGAGAGTAAGGGCTCATGTGAGACATATTGAGGCTGAGTTGACACCATTACCTTTGGATGTGTAAGATGCAGTTATAGATAGTCCTAATGTAGATGATGTGGGATGCACTAAGGCATATAATACATGGTGGGTTAGGCATCATTAAGCTCCATTATATCCTATAGATGGAGTGGATGTTTTTGCATATGAGGATCTTGAGCCAATCTAGATGATGGGAGGTAATCAACACATGTATTTAAATTGTACCTATATTTGTGCTTTAGTTTGGATTTGAAAGTGTATATATATATATATATATATATATATGTATATATGTATATATATAATGTAATGTTGTACTTCTTATGTGTGCAAGTGGGTTGGGAGGTGCACAAGATCAGGCACCTATTGGGGTGGGGAGGGGAGATGATGAGTTCTAGGAGACCATTATTGAGTCAACACTATGAGAGCTCATGCAACATGTTCTTAATGATGTGGTGGAGGAGGGTTTGATAGAGTGAGTGATGGTTACATCGGCTGTGTATGCTCATTTGTTTGATAGGGTTATTATAGCTACAACTGTATATGTTAGGGCAATAGGAGAGAGAGATGAGCTTAAAGCTGAGTTAGATAGGCATAGGATGCCTCCACCTAATTTTGGCATGGTGAACATGAAGATTGTGGATGATTATATGGATTTTTAGTGGTGATATGTAGCCTTACATGAGGATCATGGTTGATTATTGGAGTAAGATAGTCAGTGAAAGATGCAATCAGGAGCTCAAGGAGGTACAGGGTCAGTGAGTGCTAGATGGGATTATGAGACTAGTACTATAGGAGAGAATGAGACTAAGAGTGAGGGCATGACACCTGCTTATGATTGATTGTATTTGACATAGTGCATATATATTTGAAAACTTGGATATATATATATATATATATATATATATATATATATATATATATATATATATATATATGTTGGTTTGATTTTGGTTTCACTCATATGCATGTTATGTATTCTAGAATATGTTGGTATATTGATTGTAGGTGGTTGATTTAGAAATAGTTCATCTGGTATGGATTTTGAATTTGCATGTGCTTGGTAAACTAGTATATGGAATATGTGGTTTAATTGTTTTGATATGTTTGGAGGAGTTGTTTAGGTTTTGATTTATGATTATATGTTAGCAAAAATTTGTTGGTTTTTGTAAATTTGTAAATTATTTGGATAAACTGAGATGGGTATAACATTTGGAAATTGATTGGATAAGTTGATTGGGTTTAATAGTGGTAAAATAAGATTTGGTAAGATCTAGATTTTAATAAGTTGGTGTGAGATTGGTAAATTACTCTAATGAGTCAATTGGGTTTAATATTGGTAAAGAGTTTGGATAGATTGAGTTGGTAAGATTTAGATTTTGATAGGGTGGTTTGAGATTGGTAACTTGTTTGAATGATTTGATTAGGTTTTATATTGGTAAAGCATTTGGATAGATTGAGTTGGTAAGATATAGATTTTGATAGTCTAGTTTTAGCTAGGGATGGCTATTTAGAGTTAGGAATGTTAATTGTTAGTAGGATGGGAAACTAAGATAAAAATCTGTGTGTATTACCTTCCTGAGAGTGGTTCAAGAATACAAAGGGTAGCTAGACCTTTGGATCCATCATTGCCCTACTAAGTGAAGCTAATGAACTAAAGTTAGTATGATTGTACATTATATTATTTTGTGTTGTATCACTATCTAAATGCTATCAGCCAACTAGACAAGTGCCCATACTACTCATGCGGTGTAGGAATGCGCTCTATATCTTATACTATTTGTTGTGTGCTAACTATTATTATGTGTGAAGATTATAAAAGAATTAACTTGATTGGTCATGTAACTAAAACTAGATGCTATGGATGAGGCTCATCTATTTGCAATCATAGTGGATTTTTACATGAAATAACACCCTATGGTCTCTATTGTGATGCATGTGACTAAATACTATATTGATATAGAGCTATAACATATGATGGGGGTTCATATAATCTTAACTATAGTAGGTTGTTATATGAGATAGGACCCTAAAACTCTACCTGTAGTGAATATTTGTCATGAGTGGTACTCTACTATTGTGCCTGTGACTCTATTGGATATGTATATGGAACTACACTATGTATTCCAAAGATTATACTGCTATATGTAGGCTATTTTTATTGTACTAGTTTCCACACCTTCTAAATAGTTGGAATAGGAGATCTCTTGCACGATTCTATCCTAAATCATGTATTGTGATCATGATGAGTGACTAATGATTCCTATAAAGGAATGTCTTAGGATGACTCAGTCATGGAGGAATGAGGTCTAGGGTTCTATAATGGAAGAGATCTTTGTGACCCCTATGTGAATGCTATGATACCATTATCAACACATCTAGTAATGCAATCTTTGACTCTAAAACCATCATTATCTCTATGTCCACAGATACGATGATAGTTGTAAAAAGGCTGATGTGGTTGTCTATGTAAGAGATGTGGATCTCATCGGTGAATATAAGGTAATGTGATTAATCTCTTATCTAGTAGTGCTGATAATATGATAGATGGGCTATCCCACTCTGAATTAAACTATAGTGGTGTTTTACTGTTGTTATCTATAGTGCATATTGTAGGTTGTGCTCTAAAAACTTGCTCTTTATTTTTGACTGGTTATTTTTCTAGTTATCGTCTCTAATCTTCTCTAGGACATGGTGGATGCTGAGTGGTAGGAGCTATATCTGAAGATGATGATATGAAGTCTAGAATGATCCAATCAACTGAATCTACCTCAATTAATCCTAATTTATTTTTCAAGGCTAGAACTATGTAACACAAATGTCTAAAATAAGGCTCTATTTGATATAGTAGATGATTGAGGAGAGGTTGGTGAAGGACCTTGATGAAGATATGCTAAATCTCTAGATCTTATAGTTTGTATATCAATCTTAACATATGAGCCTTGAATCTTAAGATATGCTTGATAACTAGCTCTAAATAATTTTGATGTAGTGTGGTAAGTTTCTCATATGTAACATGAGAACCTGTGTTTATGATGTAGTTCTTAAGAAATGCCTCTTCTAAGTCATCATATGTGTATAATGAACCGACAGGGAGTAGATGAAAGAACTAATTCTATGTTTCCCCTAATAATGTCTAATTAAATAAATTGAGAAAAATAAAAGGGATCACATGAGGTGGCAAAGCCTTCTAAAAGGCTTAAAGATGTGTGAATGGATCTCTATTTCCATCAAAGTGAGGGAATGATAGTGGCTAGAAATGCTTGGGCAATGAAGCTTTTATGAATGTCTTTGGAATAGAGTTACCATGTATATCATTAGCATCCATCCAAGATTTATAAGCTTTGTTTTCCAAGGTAAGGAGATGTACTTGGTGTTGTAGTTCACCAATTGCATGCATCAAAGAGATGATCTCCTAGGATGGTACATTAGTATCTTAAAGTGGGCCATTTAATCATTGAATTTGCTTATTAATTTTAACCAAGGGAATGCTACATTTAGTAAGTGGATCATAAAGAGGGGGTGTGCTCACTTGAACCTTTGGAGGAATGGTAACTTGGACCTTACTAGAGGGATGTGAGCTACCATTCTTGTTAAGTGAAGAGTGAGAACTAGGTTATACTATAGTAGGGGATGGCATGGGAGATTTATTGGTATCTTTATGTGTTAGTGAATCATATTTTAATTGATCAAAAGATGTGATGTTAATATTATCATGTGCATAATTTGACATAGAATCATGAATAAAAGTAGGAGCAACATTTTGACATGCATGAGATTTGAGAGGAGTGAGAGAAGGGTTAAAATCATGAGATGCATTTTCTTCTTCACTATATGCACAATAGTCATTATTATTCCATGCATTATCACAATCTACATTTTGTTCATTTGAAATAGAAGACTTTTAAGGATCATTTTCATATTCAATTTCATTTGCATGTTCACTATCATATATTATCACTTCCATCATTTCTAGGGAGAGGTGTAAGAGAAACATTTAATTCCTTTCTAATATGCAATAAGTTATCATTGAAATTTGGAATATCATGTGTATCAATGCTATCCATGGATGGAGTATACACATTTTATTTATTTTCAACATGAGAAGTAAGAGTATGAGAGTTATCATTTGAACATTATTTTAAAAGAGTAGAATTAGGAACACATAATGCATCATTTGAACTATGTTTTGGTAATTTGATTCTATTACTTGTATATTATTGGGAGAGAGAGATCAGGTTTACATGGAAGCAAATCATCACCAATAAGAAGTTCACTTGGAAGTGCATTACTAATTTGTGCATTTGGTGCATTGTGCCTAGGAGAATGAGGTGAGAAGTATCTTTCCCATTTATCAGAATTATTTTCATTAGAAGAAGGAATAAAAGAGATGGGTTTGAGAGAAAAAGATTCATCTATTTGTGATTCACCCTCATCATTACGTTTATCATCATATCCTTAATTACAACAATAGTCATTATCTTCACTATAAATGAAATCATTTTCTATAGTTTTAGCTAATGTGTAATTTTGCAAATTTGTCTAATCATTTTCATAATTGTAAGAAAACTTTAGAAATTGATCTATGGGATGAGGAGGAATTGCCTTTGTGGCCATTTTATCACCAAAGAGAATTTTGAAAAGTACTATGAAGCAAATAAATGCACAAAGAACTACTATCATTTAATTTTGAAAATTACTTTTGATAACCCAAAAAAATTGCAATAAATTCAAATTATTTTTCTAAAAATTGTAAGGGAGGGAAATTTGAGGTTTGAGGACCTAATTTTGAAATCTAGGGTTTTTAACTAGGGTTTTAGAATTTTAAAAAATTATATAATAATTTTAAATTCTAAAAATTATTTGAAATAGGATAAATGCACAAAAATTTATAGAAAATTTAGAATTTTAGAAATTAAATTTTTGCACAACAAACCACTAATTTTAAAATTTTGAAATAATTTTTTACAAGGTAATTAATTTGTAAATAATCCAAAATAGTTTTCTAAAATTGGCAAGGAGGAAAGACTTTGTGTTTGATGACCTAATTTTGAAATATAGGGTTTTGAACTAGGGTTTTTGAATTTTTGAAAATTATGCAATAATTTTAAATTTTAAAAATAGTTTTGAATAGGATAAAATTACAAAAATAAATTAAAAAAATAGAATTTTGAAAATTCATTTTTTGCACAAGATAAGAAGGAAAAACCCTAAGTGTAACTAGGGTTTTAAGTTTGTTTGAAGTCAGGTTCACCAAATGTTTTATTGTTTTAGAAAAATCTAGTGTTTAGATCCTAATTAATAAGGGTCTAGAATATGGAAGAATCTTGATTAAATATAGTAAAATATAAGCTTATATCAATTTGATCAAATTAGTTTGCCTAAGGGAGAAGAACACTTATCTAAAATAAATAAGGTTATTTAGATGAGTCAGGTGTCATAAATATTGTCATTGATGTCAAAGGTCTAGCATTATTGGTGATAAAGGCCCCATTGCATTTAATGATGTTTATAATAGATATATCTTGGCTAATATGATTTAATATTTATTTAATAGTAACGAATATATTTTTGGTTGCATATGAGACAAAAGAAGGGCCCATGGAGAAGTCAAAGAGCCATGGGGTAAAGACAAAAGAAGGATGGGATGCATTTTCCCATGAAGAGTCATCTTGGGGAATTCCAATAGTCACCAATTGAAGACAAAAGAGGAATGGCACAATTTATCATGAAGGGACACTTTGAGGAATACGAAAAGTCACCAAGATAAGGACAAAAGAGGGAAGGATGTTTTTGCTCATGAAGGGTCACCACATGACTTTTCAAAGGCAAGGATATGAAGGGTCATACAAGTTTGGCACCATTTTCCATGAGGATTGAAGGGTCATAAAGGGGGAAGGCCAAAGGTCATTTGGAAATCTATAAATAAAGGCTTGAGAAGCCATTTGTAATGTGAAGTGAGAGAGGTTGATTTGATATTGTAATATCTAGCTTAGAAGAGCATTATGAGAGATGAATATGATTTGTATTTGTTATATCTAGCTTAGGAGAGCAAAGGTGAGAGAGGAAAGAGATGTTGTAATGAACTATCATTTGTTGAAATAGCAACATTGAGAGATAGTTGTGTGGTATACACAAAGGGGTTAGTACTCCTGTGGGTTGGTGCTCACTAATTGTTGTTGTGTTGGTGCTCAGCAAAGGGGTTGGTGCTCCTATGGGTTGGTACTCATGAATAATTGCTGGGTTGGTGCTCAGTAAAGGGGTTGGTGCTCCTATGGGCTGGTGCTCATGAATAGTTGGGTTGGTGCTCAATAAAGGGGTTGGTGCTCTTGTGGGTTGGTGTTCATGAATAGTTGTTGGGTTGGTGCTCAACAAAGGGTTTGGTACTCTTGCAAGTTAGTGCTTGCAAATATTGTTTGGGTTGGTGCTCATTCATATAGTTGAGATTGTTCTCCATGGTTTTTCCCACATTGGGTTTCCACATTATATCTGGTGTCTCTCTCTTGTGTGGTGTTTATTGTTTTAGTTTTATTGCATATCTTAAATGTTTGATTAAGTGAAATTTGATTAAGGGAAATTTTTATAAGATATATGATATACTGATTCACCCCCCCCCTGAGTATATCCCATGATTAACAATTGGTGTCAGAGCAGGTTTCTTTTTGAAAAAATTTACAACTTGAAGGTAGATTAGGAAAGCATGATGGCTAGGTCATAGGAAAGATTTTCTACAAATAAGGTACCTTTATTTGATGGGATGAATTATGATTTTTGGAGCATAATGATGAGGAATTATTTGATGGCCCTTGGATTCGACATATGGAAAGCAGTGGTGGAGGAATATGAAGAGCCACATGCATCTGCAATTACTCCAGCTGAAAAGAAGGCAAGTGAATGTAATGTTAAAGCTTTAAATGCTATTTTATGTGGTTTATGTGAATCTAAATTTGTTAAAGTTATGCAATGTAAATTTTCTCATGAAACTTGGGTAAAACATGAGAATATTTACAAAGGTGATGGAAAGGTTCAACAAGCTAAGCTTCAAAATTTTAGAAGACAGTTTGAAAGTTTGAAGATGGAAGAAGAAGAAGATATAACAAGTTATCTTTTGTGAGTTGATCAAATCATAAATTAGATTTAAGGTCTTGGAGAAATGTTGAATGAGTCAACTGTGGTGCAAAAGGTTTTGAGATCTCTACCAATGAGATATGATGCAAAGGTTTTGACAATCAAGGAGATGAAGAATTTAACAAAGCTAAAGATGGATGAGCTTCATGGTATTCTCACAACATATGAGATGTGGACAGAACAAGATAAACCCTCAAAGAGAGAAGTGGCTTTCAAGACATCAAAGAAAGAGAAATCTAATATTCAAGAATCAAGTGATAGTTCCAGTGATGATGAAGATGACAACGGAGCACTTTTCATTCACAAGCCAAAAAAGGGAACAAGTAAATATCAAGGTAAATTACCTTTTAAATGTTTTAATTGTGGAAAGATTAGACATTTTTCAGCTAGATGCCCAAATAAGGGTAATGATGATGAAGAAGAAAAGCCTACATACAAGAATAATTTCAAGGGCAAATCTAAGAAGGGATTCGAGAAGAAGAGCCTGTATTCTAAGGATCCTAACTCAGTCAAAGATAGTGGAGTTAGAGATTCAGAAGAAGAAGAGATTTTATTCATGGCCATATATGAAGGTGATCAAGAAGAAGAAGAAGAGGAAGATGAAGTGAATATGGAAGGAGAACTCATTTTTGCCTTAGAAGAGTTAGAAGCTGTTGAGAAAAAGAATCAAAAATTGATGTGCCGGATCGAGAAAAATGAAAAGGAGTCAAAGGAAATTATTGATGATCTAACAACAAAGTTGGAAGAAGCCAAGGAGAATGAAGAAGTTCTAACATCGTAGTTGGAAATAGCAAGAAAAGAATGTGAAAGATATGTTATTGAAATTGCCTCTTTAAAAGAAGATATTGAGAAAGCAGTCAATGATAAAGTAATTAGTGACTCAAAATTTGAGGATAGCACTAACATATTGAATAAGATATTAGAAAGCTAAAAGATGAATTTAGATAAGACAGGTATTGGATTTAAGAAAAAGAGCTATGCTAAAGCTCTTACAAAAGAGGAAACAAAAAGGGTAGAAGTGAAGAATACAGAGGACATTTCAAATAGAGAAGGTTGGAGGGAATAAAGCTACAAAAGGCAATCAAGTCAGAGATATACATACAGGTCTTACTTTTATGGCTGTTATTTTTATTATAATGGATATGGTCACAAGAAATTAGAATGTAGAAAAAGAGCTAACAGTTTCAGAAATAAGAAGGAAAGTCAAGTAGAGTCGAGCAAAAGCCACAACTCTTTTGCTCCTCTATCAAGCTTTGATGAAGAGACCATAGTATGCTACAAGTGTAATAAATTTAGACACATAGCTCGATATTGTAGAAGTGTGTTTGAGTCAGTTCAAAAGGATCAGAGTTTTAAATCTTCATTCATCAAGAAAAGGTTCAGACATGTTCATGGCAGAAGAAACAACTTAAAGATTCTATGATGGTTCAGACAACTCTGCATGTAAGAAATAAAGATCATCCATGGTTAATTGATAACAGATGTTCGAGGCATATGACAAAGTAAGTTCATAACTCTAAATAAGATCAATGGTGGCATAGTGAGATTTAGAGATAAAACCATTGCCAGAATAGCCAAAAAAGGTACTTTGAATTTGGATTATGGTAGAACTAAGACTAAGAATGTTTTATATGTAAAAGGTCTTAAGCATAATCTATTAAGTGTTAGTCAAATATGTGATCAAGGATACACATTAAAATTTCATAAATAAGGTTGTGAGATTAGAATAAAAGATTCAAATAAGTTGATTACAAATGCTCAAAGGATAGGGAACACTGTGTATGTATTATCAGATATCTTCTCAAAGGCACGATTAAAGGATGCATTCAAAGATCTACAAGAGGAGTTGGGAGTAATTTCTATTACTTCTTGCCATTAATGTTTAGCATCAGTTGAGGGGGATCTAAGTGTTAGGTCCAAGTAGGCCCTTTGCCATTAAAGTCAAAGGGGGAGAATAAAAGGTACAGGTATAAGTGCAAAAATAGGTACAGGGAACAAGTACATGTTGCTACAGTAAGGGGGAGTTTGTGTATGTTTTTAGATGATAAGATGTGGCAGTTTTAGGATTGAGGTTGCCATCAATGACAAAGAGGGAGATTGTTGTAAATATTGTCATTGATGTCAAAGGTCTAGCATTATTGGTGATAAAGGCCCCATTGCATTTAATGATGTTTATAATAGATATATCTTGGCTAATATGATTTAATATTTATTTAATAGTAACGAATATATTTTTGGTTGCATATGAGACAAAAGAAGGGCCCATGGAGAAGTCAAAGAGCCATGGGGTAAAGACAAAAGAAGGATGGGATGCATTTTCCCATGAAGAGTCATCTTGGGGAATTCCAATAGTCACCAATTGAAGACAAAAGAGGAATGGCACAATTTATCATGAAGGGACACTTTGAGGAATACGAAAAGTCACCAAGATAAGGACAAAAGAGGGAAGGATTTTTTTGCTCATGAAGGGTCACCACATGACTTTTCAAAGGCAAGGATATGAAGGGTCATACAAGTTTGGCAACATTTTCCATGAGGATTGAAGGGTCATAAAGGGGGAAGGCCAAAGGTCATTTAGAAAGCTATAAATAAAGGCTTGAGAAGCCATTTGTAATGTGAAGTGAGAGAGGTTGATTTGATATTGTAATATCTAGCTTAAAAGATTATTATGAGAGATGAATATGATTTGTATTTGTTATATCTAGCTTAGAAGAGCAAAGGTGAGAGAAGAAAGAGATGTTGTAATGAAATATCATTTGTTGAGATAGCAACATTGAGAGATAGTTGTGTGGTATACACAAAGGGGTTGGTGCTCTTATGGGTTGGTGCTCACAAATTATTGCTGTGTTGGTGCTCAGCAAAGGGGTTGGTGCTCTTGTGGGTTGGTGCTCACAAATAGTTGCTAGGTTGGTGCTCAATAAAGGGGTTGGTGCTCCTGTGGGTTGGTGCTCATGAATAGTTGTTGGGTTGGTGCTCAGTAAAGTGGTTGGTGCTCTTTTGGGTTGGTGTTCATGAATAATTGCTAGGTTGGTGCTCAGCAAAGGGGTTGGTGCTCCTAAAAGTTGGTTCTTGCAAATATTGTTTGGGTTGGTGCTCATTCATATAGTTGAGATTGTTCTCCATGGTTTTTCCCACATTGGGTTTCCACATTATATCTGGTGTCTCTCTCTTGTGTGGTGTTTATTATTTTAGTTTTATTGCATATCTTAAATATTTGATTAAGTGGAATTTGATTAAGAGAAAGTTTTATAAGATATATGATATACTGATTCGCCCCCCTCTTAGTATATCCCATGCTTAACAATTGGTATCAAAGCAGGTTCCTTTTTGAAAAGTTTTACAGCTTGAAGGTAGATCGGGAAAGCATGATGGCTGGGTCATAGGAAGGATTTTCTAAAAGTAAGGCACCTTTATTTGATGGGATGAATTATGATTTTTGGAGCATAAGTATGAGGACTTATTTGATGGCCCTTGGATTCGACATATGGAAAGTAGTGGTGGAGGAATATGAAGAGCCATAGACATCTAAAATTACTCTAGCTAAAAAGAAGGCAAGTGAATGTAATGTTAAAGCTTTAAATGCTATTTTATGTGGTTTATGTGAATATGAATTTGTTAAAGTTATGCAATGTAAATTTTCTCATGAAACTTGGGTAAAACATGAGAATATATACAAAGGTGATCGAAAGGTTCAACAAGCTAAGCTTCAGAATTTTAGAAGACAGTTTGAAAGTTTGAAAATGGAAGAAGAAGAAGATATAGCAAGTTATCTTTTGTGAGTTGATAAAATCATAAATTAGATTCAAGGTCTTGGAGAAATGTTGGATGAGTCAACTATGGTGTAAAATGTTTCGGCATCGAGGAGATGAAGAATTTAGCCAAGCTAGAATGAGCTTCATGGTATTCTCACAACATATGAGATGTAGATAGAACAAGATAAACCCTCAAAGAGAGAAGCGGCTTTCAAGACATCAAAGAAAGAGAAAGCTAAGATTCAAGAATCAAGTGATAGTTCTAGTGATGATGAAGATGACAATGGAACACTTTTCATTTGCAAGCCGAAAAGGGGAACAAGTAATTATCAAGGAAAATTACCTTTTAAATGTTTTAATTGTGGAATGATTGGACATTTTTCAGCTAGATGTCCAAATAAGGGTAATGATGAAGAAGAAGAAAATCCTACATACAAGAATAATTTCAAAGGCAAATCTAAGAAGGGATTTGAGAAGAAGAGCCTATATTCTAAGGATCCTAACTCAGTCAAAGATAGTGGAATTAATGATTCAGAAGAAGAATAGATTTTATTCATGGCCATATAGGAAGGTGATCAAGAAGAAGAAGAGGAAGCTGAAGTGAATATGGAAGGAGAACTTATTTGTGCCTTAAAAGAGTTAGAAGCTGTTGAGAAGAAGAATCAAAGATTGATGTGCCAGATTAAGAAAAATGAAAAGGAGTCAAAGGAAATTATTGATGATCTAACAACACACTTGGAAGAAGCCAAGAAGAATGAAGAAGATCTAACAACACAGTTGGAAATAACAAGAAAAGAATGTGAAACGTATGTTATTGAAATTGCCTCTTTAAAATAAGATATTGAGAAAGCAGTCAATGATAAAGTAATTAGTGACTCAAAATTTGAGGATAACACTAACATATTGAATAAGATATTAGAAAGACAAAAGATGAATTCAGATAAGACAGGTATCAGATTTGAGAAAAAGAGCTATGCTAAAGCTCTTACAAAAGAGGAAAAAAAAGGGGAGAAGTGAAGAATACAGAGGACATTTCAAATAGAGAAGGTTGGAGGGAACAAAGCTACAAAAGGCAATTAATGCAGAGATATACAAATAGGTCTTATTTTTATGGCTATTGTTTTTATTGTAATGAATATGGTCGCAAGAAATTAGAATGTAGAAAAAGAGCTAACAATTTCAAAAATAAGAAGGAAAGTCAAGTAAAGTCAAGTAGAAGCCACAACTCTTTTGCTCCTCTATCAAGCTTTGATGAAGAGACCATAATATGCTACAAGTGCAATAACTTTAGACACATAGCTCAGTATTGTAGAAGTGTGTTTGAGTCAGTTTAGAAGGATCAAAGTTTCAAATCTCCATTCATCAAGAAGAAGGTTTAGACATGTTCATGGTAGAAGAAACAACTTGAAGATTCTATGATGGTTCAGACAGCTCTACATGTAAGAAATAAAGATCATCCATGGTTAATTGATTGCGGATGTTCAAGGCATATGACATGAGATAAAAGTAAGTTCATAACTTTAAAGAAGATCAATGGTGGCATAGTGAGATTTGAAGATAAAACCACTGTTAGGATAGCTAGAAATGGTACTTTGAGTTTGGATTATGGTAGAACTAAGACTAAAATTTTTTTATATGTAAAAGGTCTTAAGCATAATATATTAAGTGTTAGTCAAATATGTGATCAAGGATACACATTAAAATTTCATAAATAAGATTGTGAGATTAGAAGAAAAGATTCAAATGAGTTGATTGTAGATGCTCAAAGGATAGGGAATAATGTGTATGTATTATTAGATATCTTCTCAAAGGCATGATCAAAGGATACATTCAAATATCTACAAGAGGATTTGGGAGTAATTTCTATTACTTCCTACCATTGATGTTTAGCATCAATTGAGGGGGAGTTAAGTGTTAGCTCCAAGTAGGCCCTTTGCCATTGATGGCAAAGGGGGAGAATAATAAGTACAAGTACAGGTGTAGAAATAGGTACAAGGAATAGGTACATGTTGCTACAATAAGGGGGAGTTACTATATGTTTTTAGATGACAAGATGTGGCAGTTTTAGAATTGAGGTTTCCATCAATGACAAAGGGGGAGATTGTTGGAAATATTTTCATTGATGTCAAAGGTCTAGCATTATTGGTGATAAAGGCCCCATTGCATTTAATGATGTTTTTAATAGATGTATCTTGGCTAGTGTGAGTTAATATTTATTTAATATTAATGAATATATTTTTTGTTGCATATGAGACAACATAAGGGCCCATGGAAAAGTCAAAGAGCCATAGGGTAAAGACAAAATAAGGATGGGATGCATTTTCCCATGAAGAGTCATCTTGGGGAATTCCAAGAGTCACCAAGTGAAGACAAAAGTGTTAGGTTGTGGAGCTAAAAGCTTCAACCTTTTCAAACTGAGGAACAAATGGTTGCTAAGTTCTACAGGAACCGGCATCGGTAGCAGGACCGACGTCGATAGAGACCAGTGCAGAAGGCCACCGGCGACGGCAGGAAGTCGGCCAACGTCGGCAGAACCAGACAAGCAGGGACCGACGTCGGTCGCCTGTGTGTTCCAGAACTGCTCGTTTCACGGACAGTTAGTTAAGTGAATGAAGAGTTTGCATGTTGAGACCAGTTAGAGTCTTGGGCTGCGAGGACAATTGTCTAAATTAAGAGTCTAAGTTATTGTTTGAGTTAGGGATCTATTTATAGACCCATTGGCATGTATTGTTTAAGGCATGAGATAGAAAGGAAGAGTTCTTTCTAGTTGTAAGATCTGTGAGTTGCAGGTTGTTGCAAGCTCATTGGTGATCTACATGTAAGTTTGGTCTTTGAATTGCAGGTTGCAGGTTCATGAGAGATCGGCTTGAAGTGCTATAGAGTGCTTGATGTATCGGCAGGGTTATTACTGACTGGTTGGTGAGGTGAACACCAATTCTGTGTGTGAGTTGGTTGTTGGGACCATTTTTTGTGTAGGAGAGTGTGTGTGAGAAGAATTACTGAACACTTGAGGTGTGGTGAATCTCTGTAAGGTGAAAGAGTGTGGCAGATCTTTGTTGTATTCTTTTCTGTTAGTGTTAATACAAGATAGTGTATTGTCTCTCATATTCTGTGCTATTGGTGAATTCTAGTTACTTGTGTTTCTGGTTATTTCCACATATTCAATTGCTTATATTTGGTAATCATACTGTGCTCTTTCTGAGGAGCAAGATCCTAGGAGGTGGAATTAGAACAGGTGTGTTTGTTCTTGGATTCACCTTCCACCTCCCCTCACCTAACAAGTGGTATCAGAGCTTTTGGTTGGGATACTAACAGATTGGTGTAGATCTGGGTAGTGTGTTTTGATTACAGGTTACTCACAGGGTTTCTGTTTGAGTGGGAGTTGAGCAATGGCAGAAAGCAGTCAACTACGAATGGAAAAGTTTAATGGCAAGAACTACCAATTATGGAGGATGCAGATTGAGGACTATCTGTATCAGAAAGATTTGTACTTACCGTTGGGTGGGGTTGCTAGCAAACCCGTGGATATGAAAGATGAAGAATGGGAGGTTCTTGATCGGAAGGCTTTGGGATCTGTTAGATTGAGTCTTGCATCATCTGTGATTTCCAGCTTATCACAGTGTAAGACAACGGTGGAGTTGATGGAATCTTTGGCAAATTTATATGAAAAACCCTCAGCTTCGAATAAGGTATTTCTTATGAAGCGTTTATTTAATTTGCAAATGTTGGAAGGTGGATCTGTTCATAGCCATCTTAGTGATTTCCATGGTTTGGTAAACCAGTTAAGTTCAGTCAATATTGTATTTGATGATGAAATTAGAGCTCTCTTAATCTTGTGTTCATTACCTGAAAGTTGGGAAGGTTTGGTAATGGTAGTTTCTAATACTGTGTCTCCTTCAAAAGTCTTAAAAGTGGATGATATTGTGAGTGTGATCTTGAACGAAGAGATACGCAGGAAAAGCACAGGTGAATCATCTAGAGATGCTTTGAGTGTTGAAGGAAGAGGAAGGCCAAGAGAGAAGATAGAGCGTGGGAGATCAAGGTCGAAGATGGGCAAGAGATCCAAGTCCAGGTATGGCAGAATAACCTGCTGGAAATGTGGAAAGCAAGGGCACTTAAAGAGAGATTGCAGATCGAGTACAGATCAGCATGAAGAACATGAAGAAGAAGCAGATGTTGTAGGTTACGTTGCACAGGATGCTCTGGTATGTTCTTTGGATAAATTAGAATCTTGGGTATTAGATTCTGGTGCCTCTTTTCATGCATCCCCACATAGGGAATTTTTTCATGAGTATGTCCAGGGAGATTTTGGAGAAATTTGTGTAGGGGATGGTAAGCCTTGTCAGATTGTTGGCAAAGGCAAAGTGAAGCTGAAACTGCAGACAGGTAACACATGGGTGTTAAAGGAGGTCATGCACATCCCAGTTCTGAAGCAGAATCTGATTTCTGTTAGAAGCTTGGGTGAAGAGGGTTGCACAATAACTCTCACAGCGGACTCTTGGAAGGTTACCAAGGGTACACTTGTAGCTAGAGGTAAGAAAGTAGGTACGCTTTATCTATCTACTTGTTTTACTGATTCTCTTTCTGGGTTATCTACTTCAGCTGTCGATTCAGAGATGTGGCTTGATAGGCTTGGTCACATAGATAAGAAGGAGATGCTGGTTCTTGAGTCAAAGAGTATGCTTTCAGATTTGGAAGGCATAGATCGTGATTTCTGTATGCAGAAGAAGAAGGTGAGGTTTCTTGAGGAATCCGATGTTAGTGACAAGAACAAAAAAGCCTTGGTTTTCAAGGAGAAAGTGACGAACAGAGTTCAGCACAAGGTGCAGAGGAATTCTGAGCAGAGCAAGGGTGATTTGGACAAGGGTTTGATCCAAAAGGAGCTCACGGGAAAAAGTCAGGTCTCACAAGAAAAACACAGAGACCGACGTCGACAAGAAAACCGGCATCGATGTCCAGACAGGGATCGACATTGGCTAAGTGCAGCCTGACGTCGGTGACTCGGGGCAGATAGAGACCGGCGTCGGCTAGGAGAAACCGACGTCGGCAGGAAGGCAGTCACAGGGAACCGACATCGGTCGGCTGTAGACTGAGATGTGACCGGCATCGGTCACTGAGACGAATTTTGGGTGGACAGCAAGCTGTCATGGAGTCTCAAGCGCCCATATGGAGGACTGAAGGTGTAAGTAAGTTCTTAAATTCATCATTTCCCTTCTTTACACTACTTGTTGCTCACTTATGGCATAGGACCAGGAAGTTGTTGAAGAAGCAGAACAGGTAGATCCAGGAAATAGTGGGAGCTAGGCATGGATGAGGATGTGATTCCTTGGAGGAGAACCAAACAGGTGTTTTGGGTAGTGTTGCCGGCTGGAAGTAAGCACTGAGAAACGAATGGATGTTAAGGATGAAGAAGAGCGGAAATGGATACGTGAGATGGAAGATCAGGGTATATGATCTTGTATTAGCTCCAGGGCAATGGAGGTTTGTTCATTGTGTTTCTCTTTACCAGGTTGGATAGTATTAGCTACACTATCCTATTTTTTGTATGATGTGCTTGTTGCAGGGTTACATATACAGGTATTGCTGAACTAAAGGTAAAGGTAGTTCAGGTGTTTGTCATGGAGAATCTGGGAGCAACAAGATTCTTTGGCAAGAGTGTGTTCTAAAGACATGGAAGGTCATGTGTTGACTTTATTTCAGGATGATTGTGTGAAACTGGTTAGCACGCTGATGGTTGGATAGTTCTATGAACAGGGGTCTTGATTCACATAATGAGGTTGAGTGCATGATATGTACTAAACCTGAGTTTTCCCAAGCATTGGGAGTTGTCACAAGTTTGGAGTCAATCCGGGAAAGTAATACTGAAAGGCAGTTCAGTGGGACCAGCAGCAGGTGCACATGCTATGCAGGGTCAAGTTCTTTTTCTACATGGTTGTAGATGCAGATGTGGCAGGTAATTTGGATGATAGGTTTTGCACCACGGATTTTGTGGTGGTTGGTCTTTAAGGTGATTTTGAAGATGGATACATAGCCAAGGGAACAAACTAGACGGTGTACAGGTACAGGTACAGGTTGCAGCTGTTTATCTCCAAGTGGGAGATTGTTAGGTTATGGAGCTAAAAGCTTCAACCTTTACAAATTGAGGAACAAATGGTTGCTGAGTTCTACAGGAACCGGCGTCGGCAGTAGGACCGACGTCGGTAGAGACCAGTGCAGAAGGCCACCGGCGACGGCAGGAAGTCGACCGACGTCGGCAGAACCAGACAAGCAGGGACCAACGTTGGTCTCCTGTGTGTTCCAGAACTGCTCATTTCACGGACAGTTAGTTAAGTGAATGAAGAGTTTGCATGTTGAGACCAGTTAGAGTTTTGGGCTGCGAGGACAATTGTCTAAATTAAGAGTCTAAGTTATTGTTTGAGTTAGGGATCTATTTATAGACCCATTGGCATGTATTGTTTAAGGCATGAGATAGAAAGGAAGAGTTCCTTCTAGTTGTAAGATCTGTGAGTTGCAGGTTGTTGCAAGCTCATTGGTGATCTACATGTAAGTTTGGTCTTTGAATTGCAGGTTGCAGGTTCATGAGAGATCGGCTTGAAGTGCTATAGAGTGCTTGATGTACCGGCAGGGTTATTACTGATTGGTTGGTGAGGTGAACACCAATTCTGTGTGTGAGTTGGTTGTTGGGACCGTTTTTTGTGTAGGAGAGTGTGTGTGAGAAGAATTACTGAACACTTGAGGTGTGGCGAATCTCTGTAAGGTGAAAGAGTGTGGCGGCTCTTTGTTGTATTCTTTTCTGTTAGTGTTAATACAAGATAGTGTATTGTCTCTCATATTCTGTGCTATTGGTGAATTCTAGTTACTTGTGTTTCTGGTTATTTCCGCATATTCAATTGCTTATATTTGGTAATCATACTATGCTCTTTCTGAGGAGCAAGATCCTAGGAGGTGGAATTAGAACAGGTGTGTTTGTTCTTGGATTCACCTTCCACCTCCCCTCACCTAACAAAAAGAGGAAGGGCACAATTTCTCATGAAGGGACACTTTGAGGAATACAAAAAGTCACCAAGATAAGGACAAAAGAGGGAAGGACATTTTTGCTCATGAAGGGTCACCGCATGACTTTTCAAAGGTAAGGATATGAAGGGTCATACAAGTTTGGCACCATTTTCCATGAGGATTGAAGGGTCACAAAGGGGGAAGGCCAAAGGTTATTTGGAAACCTATAAATAAAAGCTTGAGAAGCCATTTGTAATGTGAAGTGAGAGAGGTTGATTTGATATTGTAATATCTAGCTTAGAAGAGTATTGTGATAGATGAATATGATTTTTAATTGTTATATCTAGCTTAGAAGAGCAAAGGTGAGAGAGGAAAGCGATGTTGTAATGAACTATCATTTATTGACATAGCAACATTGAGAGATAGTTGTGTGGTATACACAAAGGGGTTGGTGCTCCCATGGGTTGGTGCTCATTAATTGTTGCTGTGTTAGTGCTCAACAAAGGGGTTGGTGCTCAGCAAAGGGGTTGGTGCTCCTGTGGTTTGGTGCTCATGAATAGTTGTTGGGTTGGTGCTCAACAAAGGGGTTGGTGCTCCTATGGGTTGGTGCTCATGAATAGTTATTGGGTTGGTGCTTAGCAAAGGGGTTGGTGCTCCTGCAAGTTGGTGCTTGTGAATATTGTTTGGGTTGGTGCTCATTCATTTAATTGAGATTTTCTTCATGGTTTTTCCCACATTGGGTTTCCATGTTATATCTAGTGTCTCTTTCTTGTGTGGTGTTTATTATTTTAGTTTTATTGCATATCTTAAATGTTTGATTAAGTAGAATTTGATTAAGGGAAAGTTTTATAAGATATATGATATACTAATTCACCCCCCCTCTCAGTATATCCTGTGTTTAACATCAGGGTCTAAGAATTCACACACAGGACTGAGATACTATCTAGAACCTGAATCTATCTTTCATTTTCTAATTGGACAACAATGCTAGAAACATGACACCCTAGTGTCTGGCACTATAGTCCTTTCTTGGCATTATTGTCCTAAGACAAAAATATTTTTGGGTTTTATTTGTCTTCTCAATATGACCATGTGTACCAAATTTTAGGTCCTGAGAGTCATCAGAGCTTGTTGTAAGTTTGTTTAAATCTTAAGTACCTGTATTCATCTACATACATAGAAACAACAAATAGATCAAAAGCAAAAGGGGGAAAACTAGAATATGGGAAGAATGATTGCACAATCAAGAACACCTACTATTTTGATTGCTAGCCACATTAACCCTCAAGCTAGGGTCTTAGATCCAATGTAGTTATCCCTTAGGGAACATCCATAATCAACATGCACAATTGATGTAAGAATGAATTTTGCCTAGGCCCTTCCTTGATCAAGCATGCAAATCTATGTGTGATGCAAAGAAGCTGAGTTTTACTATTGACTAATTTTTATTATGTCTAATGTACCAAAATAGTAAGTGCTACATATGAAATGCCTTGTGAAGTCCTTTATTTAAGAGACTCATTATTGTAAATTTGGAAGTTTTATTTGCATTTGGTTGACATTAGAAAACTTAGGAATGAAGCAAAGAAAAGGGGTAAGACTCATCTTGTGGGAGAAAATATCCACTGGAATTGAATTTGTACTTGGACAATAACACCAAAAATTGGACACCCTGGGTTGCAACACTGTAGTCCTATTTGGGTGTTATTATCTAGGGTGTGTGGGACCTAGGGGGATGGATCTAGGCTTGAAAGAGCTACTTGGGTCTGTAAGGGTTAAGTCTAAAATTCTATGAATGAATAGGGATAAGCAAGGAGGTGTCTAGGGTAGAGTAAAACAAGACAATTCAAACAAAAGTACATGGCTAGATGTGAATAAAAGCTCATATTCTCCAATCAGAATCTCCTATGAAAGGACTATGAAATGACATGATATGTTAGTTGTTTGACAAATTTAGGGTGTATACACAAACCTCATCATATGTATATGTATTATCAATTAATAAGATATCATAGAACCAATCAACATGGATATATCATTCATCTTAATGTCCATTAATAAGATTTAACTCTATGTAATTCAATTGTTTAATCATTCTAAGATCTTTTCATTTTATTACTATTTACTAAATGTTATTTCCCCTTTTAAATAAGGGACGATTTCACTCAAATTTTTAGTTTTATACAATAAGGTTTATGAAATTTGACAAGCTACAATAGTTATCACCTCTATGCTACTCTTTTTTCTACATGTACATACTTTAAATTCAAATATATGTAACTAGGTTAAGTCATCTAAAAAAAAAACCTTTACCTTTAATTAAAAATAAGAAGTCTCCTTCAATTTTTTAATCAATCTTACACACCATTTTAAAGCTTGTTAATAAATCTACTATTACATAATAACTTAGTGATTATGTTTGGATTTTGCATGAGCCATTACTAAAACAATTATCTAACTACCCATACAAACTAGTTGTTTATATCCATTTAAATTTAGACCCATTTCTTATTTTATTCCAATATACGATTATGTAAAACATAATAGTCATTTCCCACTCAAATTAACCTCATAATGATTCAAAATATATGGTTTTAGGAAGTTACATATCCTACTATACTTCCAATGGTTTATATGTCGTGTTTCAAAGCTTATAGGTGGTTATTTGAGCACCTACATGTCTATTAATGAACTAAAGTATCAAACACAAACCCTGATATGATTTTTAAAACAAAAACCTTATACAAGGATTCAAATTTGATGGTTTCAAATACATAACTCTACAAAAATTATCTCATTAATTTATTTTTCAAAATCCCAAGCCATACCATAGTTTTATTACCAAATTTTTAGGCCTATAGGTGGTCTTTCGATCACCTATAGGTCTAAAAATGGACTAAAATAAATTAAACTTACGCCTAGCTAATTATACTACAAAGGGTAAATCGAACATAGAAATTTAGGCTTGCTAATTCTTATGATTGAAAATGGATAGTAATAGAAAAAATCAAGCCCAACCAAGATAACCATTATGAATGGGTAAAAAACACAATATAAACCTATTGAAAAATACAAAAAACTAACACCATTTTCCATATTTGTCTTAAGAGCAATAATTCAAAATTTTAAATTAAAACGCAACATATTAAAACACAACTTTATTTGTTGCCAATTTAGGTTATTCATGCAAGTGGAACACAATACAACACTTAGTTATCAATATCTATTTTACTAGGTTCCAAGCAAGGGTTCATCTACAAATTTTTATTCACATATGTTTAATTTGTTTACAAACAGAAAGTGAAACCATTTTTTTAACAAAAACCCTTTATTGTTCATGCCAAAACTAGCAATTGTCACTTACCCAAAAAATAGCAAAGTGATGGATAGTTTTATCTTGCACCCTTAATTTATTATTATTTAATCTTTTATCCTCTCTCCTTTTTCCCCCTATTTTATTCTTTTATCCACCCTTTTTCCCTACTTCCTTCTTGGATTTCTTCTGTTTAATCTTATTGTGCCTCCTTTATTTTGCATGGTTGACTAAACCAACCCAGTTCACTACGTGATTAAATGACAAGTGTCATAAAATCTACCAAAAAATTCAATATTTATTTAATTATCTAGACTAATCAAGTTATATTTTGTATTTCCCCTATATTTGCCATTAACCATGCATACATACTACAAAAATGTCCGAAAAAATTTCTTGAATGATGACTTCATGGTTTGGCTAGGGTTTCAACCCAAAATAATAATTCTATACTTTGACTTTGTAACCCAATAAAAACATAACCAAATATTCTCTAATCCACTTTAGTTCCTTAACCATGACCCCTATCTCATGGTTACTAGGCTTGACTCAAGTTTCCAATGAAAGTGGTATTACACTAATATTGCTACCAAAAAATTTGGTAATTAAACTTTGATAAAGACCCTATGTTTTTATTAATTTCCTTTATGTATGTATGTATTTATTTATGTGTGTGTACACACACACACACACACACACACACACACAACCTTCAAAACTTATAACACCACCTCAAATTTCAAGCATGTTTCTATTGTTTGCATGTTCACAAGGATGGAGTAAAGTATCCCACAACCTATTAAAATAAGTAACAATGCATACTAATAGAATATTAAATACATATTATATAAGACTACCAAATTGGTTAATAAAATAATGAATTCTAAAGTTATAGCATCCACTATTTATTCACCTAGGACTTAGAAATGCACAAAATTTAGTATGCCTTCAAATCAAACAATCTAACACATGTTGTCTATATAATATCAAAAATTTATGAAACATATATCAAGATAACTACATGCATGTATGATACTAGTAAAAACTTAAAATCAAATGAATAATTAAAGGCGATAAGAAATTGTGGTGTGTGTGATGATTCTCAACAAATTTTGAAGTGCTTCTATCATTCATGATCTGTCACCCTCTCCCCTATGATGCTCTCCATCTATACCACTTAGTGAGGGTAAAATATGTCTTGCATACAACTCAATTATAATAATTTAGTTATCCCATTACATCAATAAAATTGGAAAACCATAGATCAATAAGTAACATAAATACCTCTGTATTTTTGCAAATCTAAATGTAAAAGTAATTTATCATCATTGAGTTTTTGGAAAATATATGATGGAACTAGATATGCACAACATAAAATAAAATAGTCTTACATAACAAACACAAAAGAATATATTAATTTATTCCACATAATCCATAAATTTGACTAATCATGAGTCAACTGTTATTTAAAAATAAATGATGTTTGTTAAGTATTAGATGAGATATAACATTTGTGATGTAGTGTTTTGAGAATGTATTAAATGAGGGATAAAAAATTTTAGATCAAAGGGATGATATTTTAATTGTATTTACCCTTTTAATAATTTTATAATAATTTTTTAGTGTCAGATGTTTCATTTATTTACGTGCATGATTAATTTAATTTGATTTTTAGATGGATAACATTAGCATTTTTGCCCAAAATTTAAAATGACTTAAGTGAATATTAAAAGTACAAGTCAAAATTAATTAGATTATTTGGCTCCTTATACTTTCTATCACTTTAGGTTAAGTTCATTAATGTGCATAACTAATTACTAATACCTTGTCCTTATGGACTAACTTAGACATTGACTTCCTAGATTATTTTGAATGGAGTTTTGGCATTGTTAGGAACCTCGTACTTAGTAGGATGAAAATCTAACACCTTTTTGTGATGAATGGAGCCTATGTACTTAGTTTTATTCATTTTATTTAGGGTAACATGTGTACCTTTATGACTATAACCTAAAAATTTGCCTTTTCCACCCCATACCCTTGAAAAATAATGTTTACCTAATCTTTCTCCTTATTTTTAGGAATGGTTTTTATGGCATTACATTTGGCATCATATCTCATGCTCAACACTAAAAAATCTTAGAAAATTAAATTTTGTCCTTTCATTTCCATTAATCCTACCATTTTCCTTGTTTCTTATATATAATTACACTTAGGAGATAACCATGATATTATGTGCATGAGTCTTGTCAGGAACCTATTACTAGGTCATGGGTGGTGGCCATTGAGGTAGTAAGGGGTAGGGTACAATAACATGTTGATGAGAGGGTACTATATACATATAAAACTAACCCATTACTTTGTCATTACTAATTTTTACATTATTAATAATTAATTTCCACTAATTACCACTAATTAACATCATTACTATATTATCTACGCTATCCTAACATTTCCTCCACACTCCCTACATCACGCTAACCTTACAACACCG
>JARHVA010000576.1:650000-732500 GCA_037957365.1 Torreya grandis
ATTATAAATACTAAGTTGATACTATTAAAATGAAGGCCAAATCCCCTAAACATCCTCCTATTCAAAATCATCCTACCATTAAAATTAAAGGCCCCTCTTCAAATTGTGTTATTTCCAAACAATGTGGTAAAATCACCATATTGGGGGCACCTTCTAAAGCTTCCTCTCAAAGGGTATGTCCAAAATTCAATATCACAAGACCTCCTTTGACTGCTCTTAAAGGTGAATATAACATTGTCTAATAACTTGAGAATACTCCTGCCAAAATATCCATTATGTATCTTCTCAAATAATCTTCTACTCATCATAAAATTATTAAAAAACCTCTAGGAATCAATAATTATGACTAATATTTATTCTAGTTAGTTCCAACCCCTTGTGGGTCATATTTCATCTGCCTAATAAGTCACCTTTGATCCCAAAGACATGTCCCTACTTGGTCCTAATCTTAACAATCCCTTATATATTAAGGTCATCATTGCAAATCATAAAATCAAAAGAGTGATTGTATACAATGGGTCTAGAGTTAATCTCTATAATATCAATTAATCAATAGATTAGGATATTTAGAGTCCTCACTTGGACCACAGATTATCATAATATAGGATTATGATGATAATGAATGCCAGTCAAACAATAACATTTACCTTCCTATCATGGTGGGACATTTTTTACATAAAACCTTAATTCATGTGTTAGATTTTGAATTGCCATAAAACATCCTTTTGGGCTGCCCTTGGCTACATGAAATGGAGGTTGTGCCATCTAATCTCCATTAGTGCATCAAATTCCCACATTATGGAATGGAAGTAATAATTTATGGTGATCGACAACCATTCCAATATTATCAAGCATTGAATGGATGATATGAAGATGCCATCTATTGTCCTAACACTGAGAGCATAACACTTGAAAATGAAAAGTCAAAATCATAAATCCATATAGATGACTTTTCATCCACTTCCTCCACTCTACCTATAACTTCCCACATTAAAATCATACATAAAGGATGTGGGGAATATGATTACCATACTTTCAATGTAGAGGAATTCCCAATATCACCATGAAGAAGACTAGGTCAATCACTTATTAGTTTGAAAAAACAACATTTACTCAATTCGACTTCCTGTTTGAAGAAAAAATCAAATGATTAGATGACTTGTGACTATTTGAAGAAGACCTTGCTTCATGTTTTCAACATCTAGATATACAAAGGCTAATCAAATGTGAAAAAGATGAAATATAAAGGAAAGGGACTTGGAATCCATGAGAAAGGTATCATTGAACCCATTTTGGCTAAATATTATCTATTATATCATGGTCTAGGGTACAAACCAAAAGGTGATGATCTCAATGGTGTCATATCTAACACCTCCTTGGCCTATAAATAATACTTGTGTGATAAATAGGAGGAAACAAGATCCATTCATAGTATTTATAAGGATGTTGTTGCCACCAATATCTTAAGTAACATAGTAATATATACTATTAATCATGACATCCACCAACAACAAGAGGTAGCTATAGATTTATTTCATGATGATGAAGTCATAAAAAAGTTTGTGTGACACTAAGAATAATTAATAGTTGATGATTATACAAGTGGATTTGAAATTGCCTTGGACACTTTTACTATAGATCAAAGAAAAAACCTTAGTGATCCTTTTATGAATCTTGAAGATGTTTTCTCTGGCATCAAAATAGGTCCTCATAGTGACTTATATGAAGATCATGCTACCTAGTATCCACTCATTGACATCACCAACCTTTCCTCTCTGTCTTATTCCATGCATGATATTTTTCCTTCCCTTAATGATAAATTTTTCACCACCTTCAAGTGGAAGATATATAATCATACACAATTGCACAATGTATTAGGTACCAAATTTATAGGGATCCAAAATGGAATTCAGTTAATTGAGCATCACCTATCAATAAATCATAATAAAAATAAGTCAAATAATTGGTTAAAATGTAAAATCATCACTCTTTAATGAAAACCTTGTTGAGGCACTACAAGATCATAAACATCAAAATAAAAATTACATTCCTCTAGTAAATCCCTCTTTAAGGAACTAGGGGGCAATCTGATTCAAAAAATTTCATAAAATCAAGAAGACTCTAAGGCACCAATCAATATAAAAATAAACATCAAAATTAATATCAATATGGATTTAATAAAAGATCATAAAATTCATAAGGCCTTGGCTTCCCTAGTCATGTGGCATATAACACAAATGGCACATCTAGTATCTATAATGGTGTGTGAGACTATTCGTCCTAACCCTCATTCATCTATCATCCATTTGCATTGCCTATCCCCTTATCAAAAATTGACCTTGATCCAAGACCACACTATTAAAGGTAACATTATCTCTCATAGGGGCTATAAAGGCACTTGGTTGAGATGTTTGGAGGAATTGAAATCAAGAATCAAGGAAGATCATGATGGTTATCTAAGACCAATGTTGGTTAAAGATCAAAGTTTATAGCATCATGCATCTCTCACATTTACAACATGATGAAATACCATCAATATTATACCATTGTACATATATATTCCAAAATAAAAAAAAAAAAAAAAAAATTCCAATGGTGAAAACTAGTTCTTTGGCACCTTGGATAAGTAAATTGATGAAAAGCGATCTCCAACATCACTCATGATATGCCTTTGTATACAAGTATATCATGAATAGACCTAGTATACTTGGGGGAAATAAATTCATCCTCTTATCCCCTCTCTTATAATATTTAAATTGTCCTATCATATGCATTATTCCATCCATCTCATTTTACCTTGGTCCCAGAATGTGTACACATGCAAATACTTCATGAACATATTCAATATCACAACAATTATTTAGCTTAAGGATATCAATGGAATGCAACATGGAAAGAAGATCATTAGAGAAATATATGGGGCTTCCATTTCATCTTTCACTTGTCTATAATCCCCCATCATTATGTCACTTCATCCCTTAATTAGTCCTACCCTCTTGGCTAATGAGTCTAGATTTCATTTTACCAAAGATTACTTGTGTGTAGCTATTTTTCCAAAACATTGTTCATATAGTTCCCCCATGCTTACATACATCCTCTACCATTTTTTCCTACATCCATTTAGCCTCACCATCTTTTGTCACTATTCAACAAGTCATTGTGCATAGCTTTACATTTCACCCTATAGCTTATATCATGGTCTAAGGTAAAGAATTCAATAAGGTTAAGTTGAATCATTATTTTCCCATTCCCTAATCTTTGATCCTGATGACATGACAAAGGTAAGATCATAATAATCATATTCACTATGAATTTACATATGAGTGAATATCGTTTGTGATTTGTTTTTATTATATGTGAGGCATTATATGTGTTTATATATTATTTTTATATAGTTAATATCATATTGTTTATTCTTTGTTTTTACATCTTGTCATATGTTTTATGTAGTAACATAATTCAATGGTGTCATCTTGGTTTAGAAAATATAATGGTGCACCACACTATTTTCTACTAGCACATTTTTGTGTTTTATCTTCATGTTAGTCCATTATGCACTTTGGCACAAAGTCATCGTGATCATACATATATCATGGTGTATACTGCCTAGTGCTACATTAAAAAGGATTGCTGAAATAAAAATGGATCAAAATACTTATCTACTTCTTACATCTATACCATGTCTATTAATATAACATAAAACATCATATACAACCACATCACTATTTAAACATCACATAATCATATTACTAAAATAAAATTAATATTATCTCAAACATTCTCATCTAATCATCATCATCTAATCCATTTCACACTTTCATCTAAACTAACTTCATTATATCAATATGAATTCTAAACATGCTAACACACAACTTAAAATGTAGGAGCATGATCATTCCATGCATAAATATACCATACCACATATCATATACCATCAATAAAGTCATAGCATTAACATCCATAACATCACATAAAATCTAACCTAATTCATAAGAATCCACAAATATCCATGAACCATAACACATGCAAAGTCCAATCCATAATATACATCAAGAGTCCACATAAATACTAATTGAATCATCATTATCACCATCACCATCATCATCATCATAATACACACACATGTGTGTGTGTGTGTGTGTGTGTGTGTGTGTGTGTGTGTGTGTGTGTGTGTGTGTGTGTGTGTGTGTGTGTGTGTGTGTGTGTGTGTGTGTGTGTGTGTGTGAGTGTGTGTGTGTGTGTGTGTGTGTGTGTGTGTGTGTGTGTGTGTGTGTGTGTGTGTGTGTGTGTGTGTGTGTGTGTGTGAGTGTGTGTGTGTGTGTGTGTGTGTGTGTGTGTGTGTGTGTGTGTGTGTGTGTGTGTGTGTGTGTGTGTGTGTGTGTGTGTGTGTGTGTGTGTGTGTGTGTGTGTGTGTGTGTATGTGTGTGTATATATATATAATATGTATATGTATATGTATATATGTATGTATGTATATATATATACATATACGTACACACACACAATCATTGTCCATACATACATCAAAATGGGTATATAAAACATGTATAATGGGATTTTATGTGCAAAAAATATAATATATGCATTCAATTAATAGGTTACATTTGGATCTGACTGTTTGGTGGTGGCATCGGTGGTGGATGCATAAACTACATAGAAGCTCTAGACCTAAAGAAGCACATTGTATGATTGCTCTCTCTAAAGGATGAAACCCTCTTCCTTGTTGGTATGGATTACTCATATAATGATCTCCATTATTGTGTCTTTGAACCTACCCTACTCAGCTATCTATCCCAAGCCTAATTCATCTGAACTATGTTGTGTTATGCCTCACTTAGCATTTAAAATTTGAACCTATGAGTCCCTCACAAATAATTATGCCTA
Source organism: Torreya grandis (assembly GCA_037957365.1). NCBI lineage: Eukaryota > Viridiplantae > Streptophyta > Pinopsida > Cupressales > Taxaceae > Torreya > Torreya grandis. The sequence goes on from JARHVA010000576.1 coordinate 654,885, forward strand.
AATGATTTTCATTTGTGATACTTGGGTCTACAACATATTAATCTATGAAAAATGGGTAGTCATCTGTGCCTAAATTTCATCACCTATCAATAAGCACTAATAAATCTATTGATAATCTTGATATCTATGTCACTCCAATCATAATATCCTAATGTAACCTATCACTAGTGGCCTAGTCCTCTTTTGGCATAGTATAACCTAATGGTTTTGTTAAATCCTTGGTCCCTACTCACTTGTCAATTATGGTCACTACTGGAACTAAATCATATAAAATGGTGGAATGATCTATCATCACTATCATCTGTTTAATAATTAATCTTGCATACTCTAAAGTATCTAAGATCAGTCACACATGTGGTCTCCTATTTTAATCATCGATTTGTATCTCATCCCAGCGCATTTTCCCCCAGTACTCTATCCTCTCCCATCTCCTTTGATATCCAGATCCATTTGTATAGGGATCCCATCTCTACCTCCATTTCTCCCTAGATATATCAGCTGTGCCATGGGAATATGATCTCCTCCCCCATACCCATCCCTAAGATGTGTAACATTTCTACATGCACCTTTGTATCTCCTCCTTATCCATATTCATCTCTCATCTCATCTCCACATCTCCTCCTCATTGTCTAACTCTCTAAAATGGCTCAGAGTTGCCATCTACATCCAAAAATCCACATCAAATCATTAATCATATCTTATAGTCTCTTTGCCTATCCTACTAGTTATGTCAACCTAACTGGTCTCTCTACATTTATCAACCATGAAAATCTCCTATCATCCCTGGGTCTAGAATCATTGTCTAATAATCCCAAGGAATAGCTACCACTACATAAAAATCATCTATCAATATCAACTAACCATTAGAGGCCCCCAAAATTTCCTCTCTCTGGTCACTCAAAAAAATATGAGGACCTTGTGGCACCCCTATTATATCCTAAACTTTCATAAAAATCTATACAACCAATACCTCTCTATGATATTTCCCTATCTTTTGATAATATAAGACTCTATAGTCATAAGTCTTATGTACGCTACATCCTCTATCCATCCTAACTATATCTGCATATAGGGAATTTATGTGATTTCATATTAAATCATCTCATCTAAATCTTGTCTATAAAATAACAAGTCCCCAACATGTCCTCTATGTGTACCCATCATAATCTCCCAGCCATAAATCACTAGCTCACCCACCTTTCTATGGTAACATATTCTACTAGATTCTCAATAGCTATATTCTCCCATGACTAGATTTGTAGGAGAGTGGTCACGATAATGCTAAAACTTACCCTATAAGTAGTTAAATAAAAGTCCTAATATAGTTGTGCTAATACTTTCAGGCCCCATGTAAACACTCACCTTAACTCCACATGTTTGCGATCATATCCCCTAGGTTGATAAGGAATAATCAATCACTATTGTTAGGCATAATAATGCTACTAAAAATAGCCATAACTATTAATGTAAGTTGATATATGGTCTCCCTCTATAGGCACCAATCTATGTCAACCCAACCCCTATACAGACCCACCCTTAGATGCCCTATTAATTGTTTCATTATCACCATATACATCCCTAACTACCAATAAAATTTATATCCTCTGATAGCAATCTTGTATATATGATAAACATCCTCTAACATTATTGTGATGTCACTAGGTGATAAAATAAAATGTGCTCATCTCACTATGCCACCTCTCCATTAGTTCCATAATCAAGTCCTTATGTATCTTGATCAGGGGAATCCATGTTACATGGTATAATCCTACTGAATCTAATACCTTATAGTCCTCACCTATTATAGAATTGATGATCATAATCTACATGATGAAATAATGGGGGAAAACTCTTAAAATCATCATAATTTAACTTTTTAGTCTATCTACTTTACTAACTTGTCTAACTATTCATTTAACACTTTTCCATCCTCCCTATTTCTCCATCCATTCTCTCACTTCTTGCAACTATCTTTTGAGAAAGTATGATTCTTTCCTTAAAAATTCACTTATTTTGAAGATGAATCCACTTTTCATCAATCATGACATTGCTTTTGTGACTAACTATAAACTCATGTTTGTCGATGGTGAATTCACTATTTGCCATAGAAATCCATTTTTTGGTAAATGTAGATTCTTGTTTTTTCTATTATCAAATCCACTTCAAAGATAGAAAACTCATGTATAATGATTTCAAATCTGATAACCTACTTTGGAATCCACTCATTTCCCTAAAAATTCATGAATTCACTATTTTTTAACACGAAATCATGTTTTATAACATGAAATCATGTTTTATAACATCAAAGCCACTATTCACAGTAGCAAAATAATTACGAAGTAAATAAATAATTATAGATACTTCACTCTTATCCTATTTATAACCTTAATAAATGTTATTAAATGCAAAAATAACTCAATTTCAGGCTACTCACAAGATCCCTATAGTCCTCAATGTTGGCCATTTTGGCCCACATGCCTAGCTCCTACTTGAATGGATGAGTTGAACAAGATTTTTGGATGGAATGAGTGGTCCAAAGGTTTCTTATTACTTAAAAATATTTTAAAACACTTTAAGTAAGATTAAATTGATTTTTTTGATCTTTGGCAAATCAAGTCTTGAAATAGGTTTGGAGTTGCAAAGGAAGGATATCTAGTAGGTTCTAATGGTGATCATGACCTTCATAGACATGAAGCAGGTTTCCCAAGTCTCAGTAATTCATTTTAGGCCTTGAAAGTTCCTACACAAACATAGAAGATCTAGACCATCATCAACATTTCATTGAGAAACAAATAGGTAAATCTGATCACACATTTAATAAATGCTCCTAGGGAGGCTCTTAGGACAAGAGATTGCATGGACATGAATATTTTTATGCCTAGATCATGATCTATAAATTTAGTGTCTTGATGAAATTTTTATCTCAAGATATGAGCCTTTAAAGTTGAACTTGTAGAGTGAAATAGGCACATGGATGTCAAGTTAAATCTTTTTAAAATAGCCATTTGAATTTAAATGACCCAAGGTTTAACATGGAGCTAACAAGTGTCCAAAAATCAAGATCTCAAATCAGATATATAGGTGAATGAGTCATCTATAGTGTCATTGGGTCCCAAAGATCTAATAGTGAGCATTTTATTGTATATTTAAGATCAACGGTGAATGTCAAGTCAAAAATTTAGCATTTACACATTGATGACAAGTGTCAATATCTCAGGTTCCTAAGTAGAGATCCAATGGTGAGCATTGACTAATAGATACTAGTGAATCTAGGAAAATAAATAGTGCATGTTCATTCATACACAAAGATCTAATGTGAGTGAGGAGTCAACAAGTCAATAGATCTCAAAAGCTATTGAGAAGCTACCAAGTGGCACAAGTGCATTAAACTAGTAGAAGATCAACGATGAGAATGCAATCATACCAAAGTAGATCTATAATTTGCATGAGGTTAAAGATTCTAAAAGCTGATAGTAGGATACTATAGGATAAATAAAGAGATGATAATTGATAAAATGTGGAGAGCTCAGATTAGGATCAATGATCGATGTTAAAATTTGAAAGCTGAACAATTTCAATGGAGAGCAAATTTGACCAAGGTCAAACTAGAGGATGCCATGAAAGTAGGCATGTTAGATGAAAGGTATCACCACCCTAAACAAGTCAATGACATAAATGCAAACTCAAACATGATCTAGATAACTAGGATCAAACTCTGTAAAGCTGTCTAACACCATTTGAGCCTGATGAAATCTTTTCAAGAGATTTTAGATGTAGGTTCTATGTCTCGTTTAGAATTAAGGGGACCTAGCCTATGGATCCCCATTTTTTAATGATGACTATATGAAAATAAATAAAGGATATTGGTTTTAATCTATAGTAATAGGATATAGAAGTAATGGTAGAAAGGTGATTATGTAAAGAATGTCAAAAATAACATCATGAGAAAGCTCAAATAATTTCCTAGTAACATGAAGAACATAGATCATGAGTGAGGAAGATAGTGAAGGGAATTAATGCTAAGGATCTTGAGAGGGATTCATATGATGATGGGGATTACTTCCTATAGTTGACCTTGATCTTCAAATTCTCCATCATGTTAGAGAAAGATACAGTGACATTAATGCAATAGAAAGGCTCAAGAAAGATTGTGGTAATGGTTGTATTGAGTGGAATTGGGCCCATTAATGACCCCTTCAATGCCAATTTTTCTCTCTAGCCTTATTTCTTATTATAAATTATGTATTTGAGCTCTTGATTTTTATCCATTGATTGGGTATAACAAACCTCTACTAAAATCACTTTGTAAACTCTTTGAAGCAATATAGGACAAGTTTAAATTCTAGTTTAATGCTAAGTATCCTTTATTGAAGTTTTATTTATATAACGTATGTTGTCTATTCATCATCTATAGGTCTTTCATGTACCTTGATTTAAGATTATTGGTTTCTTTTAGGTTGTGTGAAGTGTCATCTAGTGAGGTTCCTCTTGAAGTGTCATAAGTCCACAGTGTCTTACATAGACCTGTTTCTTTCTATCCTTCAAATTATAGGTCTCTTTTCAACCTTCATGTAAAATAATCATGCTTGGAACCTTGTCATTTAATTTTATCAAACCTTTTCCCCATTGGATTCATTATTAGTTATGAAAGTGTCCAAGTTGAGAGTGGATCATTGAACATTAGGTGCATCACCACACTTGTAGTAGGTTTTCATTCATGAAACTCCTTCCCTCTTTTCATACCAACATGTTTAGGTCTTAGGTGAATACTATAATGAAAAAATGAGGAGATGAACTCTTTAAAAACCCTAAAGTTCTAACACAAAATTAGGTAACCCAAAACTTAGGGTCATTTCCATGTTGGACTAGATTTGAGTAGAGGCCCGAACAATCATTTGCTCAGCTAGGGTGAAATATAGAACCTCTAATAGTTTTTGGCACACCTGGTAGGACACATTATCTTTGGTATATCTAAATTCTAGAGTTGTGAAGAAGTATCTGCATCAAAGGGAGCATCCACCATAATCAGAAGTTGAAGATCATCTAAGTTGTAGAGTTCATAACATCATTTAGACACTCCTCTCATGCCAAAGGTTACTAGAAGGATAGTTATTAAAGGTATCCATTTTAAATTCATTGAGCTACCTTATACTTCATATAAAAGAACAAGATTCAATAGGATAGTTCCTTATCCATAAAATAAATATTCATCTATTAGTCACCCTATTGTTTTAAGTAGTATAACCCCCACTATGCAAGTGGAAAAGCCCAAAATACAAGATTTTATACCTTTCAATGGTGGCATCCGTCTTAACCTTTAGTAACATGATGATATCCCTACTACCTCTTTGAATATTATACCATAATTTCTAGGATAAAACTCCACCACCCCTATAGAGCACATTGCTGACATTACAAACCTTTATCAATATATAACATTACACAAGAGGATGTAGCCATGAGATTATATTCCACCATCTATGTAATGATATAGAGGCCTAGATATTACCTCAATCAATAATCGAGATGAGTTTGGTGAGTGCCTATGAAAACATTTTGAGGATAGGAGTGACCATGTGTCACTTGTTGAACAACTTACCTCAATCAAGAGGGCATCACAAGAATCTATGCTTGATTTCAACTATAGATTATAAAAGACTTGGGATAGGATCCCTATCATCATTAAACCCACACCCAATTTTGATTTTCTTTACTATCTAAGAGCATTGAACTCAAAAATTGTAGTCATGATCTAATCTATGGGTGGGACAACTCTACCTGGGGCTTAAGAGATATGTATAAGGGAAAAAAACTATTTGATATAAGTAGGGAAAATCATTCCAAGACATCTCATGCCATTTTTTCATAAGATTTAGCCAACCCCACCTACCATTTCTCTATTTCCCACTCCAAATAATCAATCTCAGCATGATGATAGTCAAGTGGACAAATTTTCAAAGATTGAGAGCTTGTTAAAGGCACAAAACAATAAGCTAGTGTCTCTAGAAAGACAATAATAGAATTCATATAGGCCATACTAAGGTCCCTTTCAAACCCAATACCTTAATCAATCTTACAATAGACCCCCTTATCCATCAAATTAAAAATCCCAAGGCCAAATTTCTCAAGGTAGAGATCTTATAATAGTTACAACCCCAAAACTACAAGTAGCTTAAGAACCTTGGTCCCCACACAAAAAAACCTTGTACAAGAGGGTCAATGGCCATTAGGAGGATAATCCAATGAGATGATAATGGATACAAGTGGAGAAATGTATCAGGATCCTAGTTGGTAGTATGTCCCTTCATTCTAAGGCTACGATTCAATTCCCCCTCCACCACAAGGCCCTCCAATGAATCAAGGTAATATGCCTACCTTCACACCATTGGATGCTTAAATTCAATATTAAACAAGCATGGGTAAGGCACCAATTGATACCACATGCATAAAATTTCAATAAGGGTATGTTTGAACATGTAGCAATAAACATGGGGCAAACTAATAAAAGGGAAGATGAACCAGTTATAACCAATACAAGGGATAAGAGTATGATGTTGGATGATAATTTGGGGTAGCCTAAGGCTTATTCAACATTTCCACTAGTCATTTAGTAGCTTACCACTTCAAATGTAGTTGATAAAGCTCCTATAATTTAATAAATACCTCAACATCATGGACAGTAGGAGAAGTCTCATTTTATTCCTCATATCACACAAGAGCCAAATGATACTTCTACTTCCAAGGTGCAGTTCAAATTTACTAGTCTTCCTTTCAATATTGTGGATCATATGAAAAAGGCTAATGTCACTATGTCTATATATGATGCTCTATCTATTCTAGGATAGAAAGAGATTCTTCAGCAAGATCTCTCCAAGCCTTCTCATGTGAATGACATAACTGATAAGGTGAACACTATTTTTACAAATAATAGTTAGCCTAGTCAAAATCAAGCTCATAATGTTGTTCATCTACCTAAGGTTATCAAACCCCCTCCATTCTATTTATCAATCATCATAGGGGATTGTTTAGTGCATAATTATATGATAGATTTAGGAGCTTCAACCTTAGTTATGCCTAAATCCATAGTAGATAAGCTTGAGCTTAAGAATGTGCCTAATGAAAAAATTATTCTCTAGTTGGATGGTTCCCCCACTAAAATAGTAGGTATATTGAAAAATCTTAAGATCACATTGGCAGCCTACCCAAATTATGTCATCACTCAGGATGTTATGGTTGTAGACCTACCCTCATATTTTGCCCTATGCCTATCTATGGACTTTACTAAAAATATTGGGGGATATTTGTCCTCTAACTGGTCATACATGGTTTTCAAGACTAGATATGGAACTAAGGTCACTATTAGGTCAGAACCTATCTCTTGGTTCCACTTAGAGCCGTATATGCCTAACCTTGTAAATGTCAACTATACCATATTTGAAGAGGATGAAAATGCTAGTGAAAAATATCCTCATGACCATATTGAAGGAATTATATACTTTTACTTGGATGAATGGGTAGCTAATAATCATGGATTTGATCCCTATAGTAATATTGAAGAAGCAAATTTAAGGGTGTATTGCATGCATGAGGAAGGTGCTGCTATACTTTGCCTAACTAACACCACTCAAGAGGAAGATGGCCTATGAAATTTATTCTTTGATTTCTCAAGGTAAAGTAATGGTAGTGGAGCTAGAGCCATGCTAGTTTCACCCTTGGGTCAAAATTACTATTTAGTTATAATATTTCAATTTAGTTGTGCTTCAAACATAACTGAATATAAAGCTATTTTACATGGTTTGCAAGAGGCAATAAGAAGAGGTGTCAAAATTATTCAATTCAAGGGTGATGGTGAGATTTTTGTGTAACAAGTGAGAGACATAAGTATAGTTAAGAACCATAATTTGAAATCTTACAAGCATCATGTATGGGATTTCATAGAGGACTTCCTGACATTAAATATATAATCCATACCAAGAGAGGCAAATCAACATGCAGATAGGCTTGCATCCATTAGAGCTCAATATGAGGTTTTTTAAGGATTCAAAGGCAACCAAAGCCAAGAAAATATCAAGGTCATATGAAATCTAGTTGTACTTGATAATGAGGTGAGTTGATAGGTGTTTGATAATGATGACCAAATTATATATTTTCTAATACAAGAGGCAAAATTTTGCCATAAGAATCAAATCAAGTTCCAACATCAGTATGATAATTAGATAGTGTAGTTGAGATATAACAAGCTACCTAAGGGGCTTGTGACATTGGAAATAATCTTTAATAAATATGACCAAGTGAGAAGAGGCAAGGCATGTATCTCAACTAAGGAGGAACATTATAAAAAGATAGAGATCTTCAAAGACAAATTATTGAAGTTAAGAGAGAATAAAAAAATAAATTAGAGATCTATATTTTTTGCCTTATGTCAAGATTTATTTGATGTATTTACATGGGAATATAAGGATTTGAAGGGTTTTGATCCCAAACTTTCACAACATACCATTGAACTAAAGGTCAATGCAAGACTAATTAGGTATAAATAAAAGCCTATTAACCCAAAAGTGGAGGAATTGATGAGAGGAGAGTTGTTTAAGTTGATTAAGTCAAATATAATATTCCCCATCAAACATTCCTCATAGGTGGCAAACCTTATGTCAATGAGGAAGAAGAATAGGGAAATACATTTATGTGTTGACTTTAGGAACCTCAATAAAGTGTCCATAGAATACCCATTGCCCTCAATGGATCAAATTATTCAAAAGGTGGTAGGTTCCTAGAGATTCTCATTGCTTGAAGGATACTCTAGTTATAATGAAATCATGGTTAAAGAAGAAGATAGGCATAAGACAATCTTCACCACAAATTGGGGCACTTGTGCATATATTAAAATGCCCTTTGGACTATCCAATGCTGGAGAAACTTTCTAGAGGGTAATATATGTTGATTTTGAGGGTTTGATCAATGACACGGTGCTCATGTACCTAGATGGTCACTATTTTCTCAAATGACCCATTTGATTACATTACTCACTTGACATTAGTATTTGAAAGATGTAGAGAATTTGGTGTGTCATTGATTCCTAAAAAATGTATATTTGGTGTTCATGAGGGTAGGTTATTAGGCCATGTATTGTTCAAGGATGGTATTTCCATATAAATTTAAAGAGTTGACTCAATATCATCCTTACCCTTTCTCAAACACAATAAGGGTTTGCAAAGCTTCTAAGGGAAGATTAATTTTATAAGAAGGCTTATCCTTGGCTTTATAGAGCTGGTCAAGCCTCTTACTCATATGTTAAGAAAAGGCAAGGAGTTTGCGTGGACCAAATAAGGTAAATTTTTTTTGAGGCCATCAAAGAGGCCATCTCTCATGTCCTACACTTATTAATCTTGATTTTAACAAATAATTCTACTTGTATTCTTTCTCTACATTTGATGAAATCTTTACCATGTTGATGTAATAGAATGAGCAAGGTTTGGGACAACCTATTACTTTCTTTAGTGAGGCCTTAGAAGGGTATGAGGATAAGTATAGCTTTGTATAGAAACATGTGCTTGTATTAGTGACAGGTTTGAAGAAATTTAGGCACATGGTCTCCAATATTAAGATCATACTCATGGTGGTACACGTAAGTGTTAAAGAGTTTATACTCAATAAAGACCTCAATGAGAAAAGAACTAAATGGGTGAAAAAATATATGGAGTATGAACTTGAGGTTAGGGTTATAAATATTTTAAGTGGAATATGATTATGTTAATAACTTGAAACAAAAATAAAGTGAGATAAAAATCAAGTGTTGGTAGTCCATGACAGCCAATAGGCAGCTACAGACAACACACCTTTCAATTAGACACATGATATAACCAAATTTCTTGATCTAGGCCAATGTAATATGGGATTAGATATATCTAAGAGAAGGAACTTCAGGTTGAAAATTATACCTTATGTTATAATAGATGGAGTAATTTTCAAGAGAGACATAGGAGGCATGATTTTGAGGTGTGTGAAATCCTACCAAATAGACAAGCTACTTGAGTAGTTCCATGATGGTCTAGATGGTGGGAACTTTGATACCAAGACCATAACCTCAGATTATTATAGATAGTTAATTTTGGCATAAAATATGTATGGATGCACACCCTTGGATAAGGAAGTGCTCAAAATGTGTAATGTTTATTGGTAAACAGAAGCTAGCTTCCCTTCCCTTGCAAACCATACAAGTAGAACAACCTTTCATAAAATGGGGATTATATGTTATAGGGATGATACACCCCCATTAAATTAAAGGACATAAATGGATCATTAAAATTATAGACTACTTTACAAGGTGGGTTGAAATAACTTCCCTCAAAGAAGCTAATGAAGATGTTGTCTTGGACTTTTATAATTACCTTGTGACTAGATTTGGTGTGCCTTCTACAATTATTTTTGATGATGTATTGGAATTCAATATAAATAAGGTATGTAAGTGGCCCCTTTCACATGTAATTTATCTCAAGGCATCCTCTAACTATTACCCATAGGGTAATGGACTAACAGAGTCCACAAATAAGAACTTGTTGAGGATTATCAAGAGAACTATGGAAGATAGTTAAAGGGAGTGGCATACTAGATTGAGACTACCATATGGGTAGATAGAGTGAAACATAAGAAATAAAATATACAATCCCCATACCTTATTATCTATGGTAAATAATTCAAATTTCTTGTATCTCTTAAACTTCATGTATTGAAGCTTGCACATCAACTTGAGCTCCTAGAGGATGATGCCATGTAGGTAAGGGTGAATGAGATAACATAGCTAGAAGAGACAAGGGAAATTGATATGCACATTATGTGGTCCAATTATAACCAAGTTAAGAGGTCATTTGAAAAGAGATATTCCTCAAAAACATTCTATCAAGGTGACATAGTACTCAAATAGGATGAAGACTGTGCAGAACCAAGAAAACACTCCAAGTTTGACAGTCTTTAGAGTGGACCTTATGTTATCATAGGTTGAAAAGAGAGAAATGCCTTTGAGTTTTATAGGTTAAATGGATAGAGACTTACCATCCTTGTCAATGGGAGGTAAATTAAATTTAGCTACTAGTATTATTTCATGATCTTTGTACATAGGTAGATAGGTCTATCTTTATCTCCAAGTGTTCTTGTACATTGCTTTGTTCGTGGCTTTTCTATTGTTTGGTGTGTTTTATTATTTTCTTGTCATTTATGTGTGTTTCATTACTTTAGAGTATTTATAGGAGTTAGGCAAAATCCTTTTGTGAATAATTTCTCATTTGTCTAGTCATCATGAGCAAGCTTGATCAAATTCTAGGTTCCATGACTAATAGGCTGGTCGAGACAACTAAATTGCCAAAAATGTTGGCCATTTTGGACCACAAGAAAAGCTCCTACCCAAATGGATGATCTAAATGATATTTTTAGTTGGAATGAGTGGTTAAAAGGTCTCTTATTTATTATAAATATTTTGAAACACTTTAAGTAAGTTTAAAGTGCAATTTATTGATCTTTGGGAATGCATGTCTTGAAACAAGTCTAGAATTGCAATGTAAGGAGATCCAGTAGGTTCCCATGGTGATCATGACCTTCATGGACACAAATTAGGTTTATCAAGTCTCAATAATTCATTTTAGGCCTTGAAATTTCTTGCACAAACATAGAGGAGCTAGACCATCATCAACATGTCATTCAGAAATAAATAGGTCAATATGATTACACATTTAATAAATGCACTTAGGGAGCCTCTCAAGTCAAAATATTGCATGGACATGAATATATTCATGCCTAGATCATGATTTTTAAATTTGGTGTCTTGATAATCTTGATATCTCAAGATATGAGCCTTTAAATTTGAACTTGCATAGTGAAATGAGTGCGTGGACATCAAGTTAAAGCCTCATAAAATATTTGTTTGAATTTAAATGACCCAAGGTTTAACATGGAGATGAAAAGTGTCTAAATCTATAGATATAAAATTAGATCTAGTGATGATTAGGTAATCTACAATGTTAGTGGGTCCCAAAGATCTAATGACAAGTATTTGATCATGCATCTAAGATTAACTATGAGCGTCAAGTCAAAAATTTCACATGAATGCATTGATGATAAGTGTCAAGATCTCGAGTACCTAATCAAAGATATAATTGAGATAATCAACTGATAGATGCTAGTGGGTCTAGGTAGATCAATGGTGCATGCTCATTTGTATACAAAGATCTAATGGTGAGTGAGGAGTCAACAAGTCAATAGATCTCAAATGATAATGAGAAGATTTCAAGTGGCACAAGTGTATTAAACTAGTAAAAGATAAATGGTGAGCATGCAATAATACCAAATCAAATCTATAATGTACATGAGGTTAAGGAGTACAAGTTATAGGATCTTGTGGGATAAATAAAGAGCTAACAATTGGTAAAATTTGGAGATCTTAGATCAAGATCGATGGTCGATGTTAATAGTCAAAAGCTAAATAACTTCAATGGAGAGAAAATTTGACCAAGGTCAAACTAGAGGATGCTATGAAAGTATGAATTTTAGATGAAGGTTATCACCACCCTAAGTAGTTAAATGACATAAATACAAGATCAATCCTGATTTGGATAACCAAGAGAAAACCCTACAAATCCATCTAATGCCATTAAATCCTTATGAAAGCTTTTTGAGAGCTTCTATATGTAGGTTATACATCTCATTTAGAATGAAGAGACCTTAGCCTATGGATCTCCATTTTTAAATCATGAATATATGAAAACCAATAAAGGAGATTGGTTTTCATCCATATCAGATCTATATTCAGGATATAAAAGCAATGGTAGAATGGTGACTACATAAGGAATGTTAGAAAGAATATCATGAGCAAGCTTAAGTAACTACCTAGTAACATGAATAACATCAAGAATGATAAAGTAATATAGTGAAGGGAATTAATGTTGAGGAGTTTGAGAGGGATTCATATGATGGTGGGGATTACTTCTTGTAGCTAACCTTGATCTTCACATTCTCCATCACACTAGAGAAAGATATAGTGATATTAATGTAGTAAAAAGGCTCAAGAATGATTTTGGTAATTGTTATATTGAGTGAAATTGGGCTCATTAATGACCCCTTCAGTGTCAATTTCTCTCTCTCTAGCATTCTTTCTTCTTATAAATTCTGTCTTTGAGCTCTTGATTTGTATCACTCGATAGGGTATAACAAACTTCTGATAAAATCACTTTGTAAACTCTTTAAAGCAATATAAGACAAGTTCAGATTCTAGTTTAATGCTAAGTGTGCTTTATTGAAGTTTGATTTATATAATGTATGTTATTTATTCATCATCTATAGGTCCTTTATGTACCTTTATTTAAGATTGTTGGTTTCTTGAAGGTTGTGTGAAGTGTTAGATAGTGAGGTTCCTCTTGAAGTGTCATAGGTTTATAGTGTCTTACATAGACCTATTTATTTTTATCCTTCAAGTTATAGGTCTCTTCTAATTCTTGGAACCCTATCATAGAATATGATAAAACCTTGTCCTAAATTGGATTCATTAGTAGTTATGAAAGTGTCCAAGTTGAAAGTAGATCATTGAACATTTTGTGAATCAACACACTTATAATAGGTTTTCATTCATGCAATGCCTTCCCTCTTTTCATCCCAACATGTTTAGGTATTAGGTGAGAATTATAACAAACAATACAAAGTTCTATCCTCATTAAAAACATTAGAGGTTTGACGTAAAATTAGGTAAACCATAGCCTAGGGTCATTCCCATGTTAGACTAGATTTGAGTAGAGGACCTAAACAATCATTTTCTCAACTAAGGTGCAATCTATAACCTCTAACACTCAAGTCTATAGAACTTTGAGACTCTCTCTTCTAGTGTTAGTGGTAAGGAATGCGATCCATCTCCATGTGTCACTCTCATGTCACTATATATCTTAAATTTTCAAAGAGGTGGGGTATAAATGAATAGTTTTTATTCCTCCTCCATATTATTTAACACCCATTCCTCCTATTTTAACCCTTTTAAACCATCATTTCATATTTTTTATTCATTTTATTCCTATTTTCATCTAAAAAGTATATTTATAATCTTAATTTATCTTTTTTCACTTAATTACTAATCAATGTCTAATTCCACATATGTATCTTCTCGCTAACTTGTTCCCTATCATTATCCCAATTAGTCTCCTTGGGACAACTCTGGGGCATTATCTTATCATCTTATCACTACTTGTCATATTCTTCTTCCTATCTTGGGATAAATACATCAACCAGAGGTCTATATGGACTATGTATGTATTAATTGGTCACACAAGGTGCGTGTGGACAACTGGGTTTCACTAACACATTTATTTATTCATCCCTTGACCACCCACACTTTGTTCACCTTCCCCATTATCATCTCATTTTATCCTATTTTTTGTCAACATAATTTTCTCCTTCTAATTACGTCATCATCATTGGGTACCAAGTCCAATTCTTGAGCTATATTTTATGAGTTACATATAAACCTACTACTTCTACTCCCATGAATACATTATTGATTAGGATAAATCAATTATGTGACTATTTAATCAATTAATTGGTCAATCAATCCCCCAATCATCCACACAATAATTTACCTTGATCTTTCTACCAATATCCTGTACTTTTTGATTGGGATTGAAAAATCACATGATCTATCTTTTCTCCATCAATTAATCATTAATTCATCAATCAATAAATAATTGGCCAATTAATCATCAGCTAATAAGTCAATCAAATCATTGCTTGTAGCTCTACTCAGCATGTGTCCTTGCTTGGGATATGTCTAAAGTTCAATACATCACTCAATCAAACATAAATTAATCATTTAGGGATACATTAGTCCTTGTTAGTCATCTAATACAAGCCCATAGGTCTCCCCAACTTACATCTTTGATTGGGATACGTCCAAAGTTCACAAATTTTTTTGTCTCATCATACAAACTTTATAACTTTCCCATTCAATTTGGGCACATCAAGATTTTAACTTCATCATCTTACACTTCCTAGCATATATTTTTACCAGGGGAACCATCAATTCAAATTCAATTCAAATCTTGATCAAATTGTAGATCATGGATTGAAAACATCACCTCATATCCATTACATTTATGCCATCTATTATGTACAACACAACCTTTATTTATTTTATCCATGCATCCCACCCCTCATTTTATTTTTAGTGGCCATCCATCCCATTCCTCCCCACATGACCAAGGGGGAATCTCCTTTCCTAATTTTCACTAATTGTCACCCATCCTAACTTTCATCAACTAACTAACCCATACATCATTTTAATTATTTGAAACACCATTACTTCTTCTAGTAAGAATTCCCTTTCAAAAAGGGGAAAATTATATACAACTAAAATTAACCCATTCCTCTATCATTACTAATTCTACCACTATTCATCACTAATTTATGATATTTACCACTAATTAACATAATTACTAATAATATATACACTTTCCTAGCATTTCTTCCACATTTGTTACAACACACTAACCTTAAAACGCCACTCCTCTTAATTAATTTTCTTGTTAACACTTTATTTAATCATAATCTCCTCTAATGTAATATTTTAGAATTCTAAATTCCTCCCTTACCTACCATATACTACCTCCACTATGTCTCCTATAAAACCTAATTATAATCACTAAGTAACCTTCGTTAACTACTCCTAATTACCTCTCACTAATCATTCTCTATAATTATCTAGGAAATTTTAATTCCTAAGAAATTCCTACACACTCCATCTTCAACCGCTATTGCTAAATTTTAGTCATTGATCATCCCCACCACTTTATATATAATCAACTTTACTCCCATGAAAATTAAATAAATAATCTTGGATATGAATTCAATATTGCTACCACTTTTATATTTTCAGCCATTGTCATCACCACTACTGAAACTATCTTGAGCTTTTGTCAATGGTAATCCCAACATAATAAGAAACTATCAACTTCATCCATTGTCATTTGGGCTTATCTACTACTTATCAAGGAAGGTAAATTTGATTAAAAATTAAGGTAAACACATTGTATTTCATTATGTATTTACATTTAAATTATTACTTTGCCCATTTTGAGGTGCTGCGTAGATTAGGACAGGTTAGGGAATTTGAATTTGTCCTCTATTGTTCTTAGCATTCAAATTCTATTCCAAATTTATTGAACATATGAACAACAACATGTTAATCACAGGGAATGAAAATATGTTGAATAGAGGGTTAAGTAACAACCTAGAAAAAATAACCAATAATATGATGATAAGAGGGCCAAATAAAAGGGTAATAAAAGAGATGAGTGGTAGTATAGTTAACATGGTTAACAACAAAGTGGTCAAAATGATATAGATAAGGGGATGGGATGATTGATATTTAAAGATATTTAATAGTTGATAGGAGTCATTTAAAATAAGATACCACATGGGATTAAGGTCTCGTAGGTATGGGTTTCACAACCATATCAATTTTTTTATGAAGGATATAAGTATCTATACAGATCTAGGATCCCTTCACAGGACATGATGACTAAGTTGTAATAGATGCAAGTTAGTTAAACTAAGGAGATAATAGGGAACATGGTATATGAATAACACTATATAAAATTTTATGTCACATAAAATATATAGGGGATTCAGTCAAATATTTAGAGAACCTCAAACCACCTCAGTTTTAAGGATATAATGGGGCCACTAAGGTAGAGTCTTGGTTGGTTAATTTGAATGGATAATTTAGTTTGTGTTTGTGCTCAAGAAAAATTATTATAGGTTTGTTTACAATTCATCTCATGAGAGGCTTAGTGTGAAATCAGTGGAATAAAGAGGAGCAAAACAACCATTTTTTCAAGGATACTATCACTTGGGATTAATTATTAGAATTAATTTGATGGTGGTACTTATCTGAGTAATTTTTTTAGTGTTGAATAAATGAGTTCTATAACCTCTAGTAGTGAGGTAAGACAATTTCCTAGTATGAGAGTAGAGTTTTGGATCTCCTAAAATATGTTGATTTTATTTAGATGAGAAGCTCATATTGAACCATTTATTTATAGGGATTAATGTTTATATTGGTGGTGTAGTTAAACTGTTTTCTCTCTGACCTCTAAGTCATGGTGGAGAAGGTCTACTTGGTCAAATAAAACTTGGGGAAATCACATGATTTATGAGATAAGCTCATAGGCCCTATGTATTCACATTAGGACCATAGATCAAGGGCTTATAGCTATCACCTACATGGGTTATAAGCTACCAAATTATCATCAAATAGGTCCTCAATAGAAATAAAAAAATCATTATTCCCCTTAGGGTCCTCAATTTTAATGTGGATGTACATGATAAGGTAATGTATAGGGTAGGAGATATCAAAGACAAGTGTCAAAACCAACTTACAAATAACAATCAAGGCACAAGGGTATAAATTATTAGAGGAACCAAAGGCTAGGTGGGGATTCTAAAATGGTGGTTTTAACATGGGAAGGGATTTTTATTTATGATCATCCCCACTTACGTTAGATAATTACCATAGAGAGGAACATCTAACTCAAGGTAGAGGGAGAGTTTTAAAGCATACACTTAGGGGTGTGAGCTATACACATCAGATTTATGCAATTACTAATGATATATAGGAAAATCATTAGGATATAATGATAGATAACACATGTATTATTATTGATATATTGACATGTATTATATTTTTCCTAAGAGCATCAAACTCCTTCATATCTCCCATAGTCATAAACTACTACATGTTAGTGGCACCTAGGCAATTAAAATGTTGGGAGGTTAAGATGGAATATAGGGCTTAGAATATCAGTATCAATTTATTAAGTAGTTGTGTGCTTGATATTGGTGTTTTCACTACCACCTTGGATTTATGCATTTATCCCTTTGTATTTTAGATTCTAGGGATGGACTAGATTGAGACCCATATAACATTGGTGGATTATTATAAATAAATTTTATAGTGTAGGGATGATTTGGGGGTAGAGGTAGTTGTTTCATGGATTTATATGATAGTTTCTCTCATCATGATCTCTATTATGTAGCTTTAATGGATTTTTAAAAAGGGTGTCAACTATATGCAATTAATGTGAGTGACCAATTAGAGTATAATGTTATAAAAACCACTCTAGATGCTCACACCATACTTCATGAGTTTGTATATTTATATTCAAATGAGATATAAATATTTCCCCTTAGTTAAACATTGAATTTATTATATATTTGGTGCTAGGGGTGGGGTTTATTTCTAAATCTCCATAAATGATGACCACTCATGTGCTCAATGAGATTATGCTATAGTTATAGTAAATTTTAGAGGAATGCCACATTCATCCTAGTGTGTCCCCTTGGAGTGCACTGGTAATATTATTAAAAAATAAAGATGGGTCCCTACACTTATGTAGTGACTATCGATAGTTGAACAAGGTCATAATCAAGAATTGATACCCTTTGCCCAGGATTGATGACTTGTTTGATCAGATTAAGGGAGCCAAAGTGTTCTTTATGATTTATCTCAAGTTAGGTTTCCATAATCTCAAGATTGTATATGCATATATTCATAATACTACCTTGCACACATGATAAAACCACTATGAATTCATGGTATTACCTTTAGGGTTAATTAAGACCCCACAAATATTTATGATCTTGATGAATAGAGTATTTCATGAGAATTTGGATTGGTTTATTTTGATTTATTTTGATGATACCTTTATTTTATCTCATCCATTTAGGATTATGAGACTCACCTATAAAAGGTATAATAGTGTTTAATGGAGCAATAACTTTGTGAAAACATGAAATAATATTCTTTTTTTAAGATAATGGTGCAATATTTGGGCCACATTTTTTATGGGAGGGAATCTCAGTAGGTACCTAAAATATTTACACTATTTTGGGGTGATCCAAACCAAAAAAATTATTTTAACTTTGGAGTTTCATGGTATTTGAAGAATATCATAGGAATTTCATTCATGACTTCTCCTATATAGATTACCCAATCAATTTCATTCAGAGGAAAGGGAAAAAGTTTGTGTGGATATAGAAGTGTGAGAGGGCTTTTTAGATTTTGAAGGAATACATCATAATTACTCCCATTATTATAGTTTTGGATCCAAAAAAGGAAATTTTAGTTTATACTTATGCATCTAAGGAGAGTATAGGAGGAATCCTGATGTAGGAGGGTAGAGTGATGGATTACAAGTCATATAATATCAAGGACTATGAATTAAAATATCCCACTAATGACTTAGAGTTTAATGTAGTGGTTCAAATAGTTGTGAGGTGGTGCCACTTATTATTGGGTCAACATTTAATTTTGAGGACTAGACACTTGAGCTTACAACACATATTAACATACCCTAACCTAAATAAATACCAATGAAGTTGGATGGAATGTACATGACAATATATTTTTGACATATAACACATTAAGGGTAAGGACAACATGGTTGTGTATTACCTTAATATGATATTCCACTAGTTAGTAGCTATGAGAGACTAATTTGACTCCCATAAGACAAGATGTATCAAGATGTTAAATTACTATTAGAATCTTAGAGGTCCCTAGTGGGAAGGTTTGTTGGTTATTATCTTGAATTTAATTGTCTCTTGTGCCATAAGGGGCATATTTATGTACCTAATTTAGGAGATATGCATTGTTTAATTTATGCATAGGCCAATTTAACCCCATATTTAGCTCATCCAATTGTTAATAAGATGCAGAGAGATCATCACAAGTTGTATTTTTGGGCTAGTTTATGCAATGATATAACAAATTTTTAATCTCAATGCATTGAATTCCAAAGGGTTAAATATAAACATAAGTATCATGTATGGAATATTTATCCTCATGAGATCCCTTAGTGGAAATGGGATATAATTTTCATGAAATTTAGTTTAGGCCTCTCCATGGCCACTTATTAACATGATGATCATGGTACCAATGGAAAATTTGACCAAGGTCTCCCATATCTCACCCATTAAAAACTCTTACAATGCTACGATAGTGGTGAGGGTGTTTTTGAGTTATTTTTTTAGGCTACATGGGATACCAAAAAATATTATATCTAACAAAGATCCTATCTTGCACATCAATTTTATAAAATACCTTATAGGAGACATTTGGCACTAAACTCAATTTTAACATGTCTTATCATCCTGAGACAAATGGCCCAACTAAGAGGGTGAACTAGGTGTTAGATGACATACTAAAAATGTATGTGATATATTAGTAATCATGATGTAAGTGTTACATATACTTGGTGGAGTTTGATTATAATAATATCTACCATATTTTCCTTGATATGGTACCCTATAAGGTGATATATGGTATAATATATATGACCCCAATAATTTGGGATAAAATTGAGGAAAATGTTATTATTTCATTACAATGTTTCATGATATAAAAGTGTTATATGTTTATCATCATAAAATGCTTTAGGAGATGTATGATTGTAATAATAAATGTCAATGTCAAGAGGTTGGACTAGCACTAATTTCTAGTGATGATGTTTTTATTCAAATGAAACTGCATAATATCTCTATCCACTTTAAAAATAATATAAACTTTCACCTCTAATTATGGGGTCATTTAATATATTTAATATGGTTGGAATAGTTATTTACTTCCTAACCTTTCAACCCTACTTATCACATGTTCTTGTCATCTTCCATGTTTTAGTTTAGAGGTAATATGTTTCAGATGCTTCTCATGTTTTGAATTGGATAGCTTTGTAGGTGGAGGAGGATGGATAATTTTTTTACCCAATTTTTGATAAAATAAATAAATAATTTTATGTGATTATATAGGTGTAAAACTATAATATCAGACTGCTAAATATGTAAAATTTCTAATTTTTAAAAATACTAAGAAGAAATATACTTAGCTTCCACATATATTTTTGTTGACTATTTTGACTATCTAAAAGTGGAAATCAAAATAAGAGGTGACTATGCAAGATCAAAATTAGGAACTAAATAAGAAATAGAGTTTGGATAGGTCTAGTGTAAGTGGATTATAGACTTATCCCAATTGACTATGATAGGTGGTTGATAGGAAAATATAGAGAAATTAGAATTATAGAAATGAAAAATGAGAGCTAGAAGAAGATTATACTCCTAGATATGACCATTGTAAGTAGAAGGTAGTGTAATGTGATTGAATATGTTGACTATGAAATTATTCCTATTGACTATGATATAAAACTGACCACTACACCTACATCTATTAAGAAATATGAGATATTGTTATTTATAATATATTACACAAAAAATGTTCTTTGTCTTGTCTTATCTTTAAAATCCCAAGGTAAATTTGATAGATTGAAAACCTATAAAAAAAGAGGGGAGTATAATAGGTTGAGATAACCTCAATCACCCCCTTGATGATTTAAAACTACTTTTGCATCCATTGATACAATGAGGGAAATCAAGCCCATCTCGTTTTCCTACATAGTGTATGCATGGGCTAGGATTAATCTACAACTATCCTCTTTCTCTCATTAGACTAGAACTCAAATAAGGTTAATAAAATATATCTTGTGATACTTAGAAGATCATGTAAGGACCAAATGAATTCCATAAATATAACAAAGGGTTACCCATAATGCTAGTGTCAAAAGGAAAGGGTTCCAAATCTTAAGCTTATGGCATCAAGATGTAGCTCTTACTAGACCTTAACAAAGATATACTATGGTTGTAAAACAAATTATTATAATAGACCAAGCTATGGATTTTATATAATTATCATACAAGGTAAGGTACCATGCTCAACTAAATAGGAGTCTATGCAACTGAAGGTAATTATGGAAAGTCTAATAAATATTATATATACACTATCTTATTTAGTGTGGATAAGGCATAAAAAAAATACACACATATATTCATAAAGAAACAAACAACATCTAATCTACTAAAAAACAAATTAAAGAGTATAAGGATAAAATGTGCTTACCTTCAAGTTGTCCCTTCAATGTTTTAATCTCCCCCTTGACTCAAGTGGAGATTTTTAAGAGATGTTTTAGGTTAAAGACCATAAATTGTTAGAGGAGTACCTAAGATATACTCAAATAATAACCCTTAATGACTCCTCCTATGTAACTTTAATCACACCATAATACAAGAGTCCTAAAGATAATTTTTTACACAACTAACTCTCCCAAATGGGCTTAGGGTAGAAGTGTGAGTGAAAGAAAAGAAAAAAAATGTATATGCTATGATATGAATGAAATAAGACCCATATATATAGTTATCCAATACCCAAAACCAATGGTAAACACTAAGTCAATGATGTCAACCTAATTGATATATTTGAAATAAGTCAGCTAACACAAAATGGTATCAACTAGGTTGATATAATACAAATATCATAAACTAGGCTTAGAATTGTATCGGGTTGGCTGATATAGTACATGAAGGGTAAAATTCACTAAATATATTATATTGACAAGTCTAATATTGAAAGATATAAGGAAGCTAGAAAATATGGACAAGGGGACATGTACGAGAGATAAACAGGTAGACACTCAGAGGAGGTCAACTAATAGTATAAATGGTGTAATCATGATATAATAGAAACATCTCTCATAAATCACCATGAGCCTTTACCACCCTATTCTTGGTACACACTTTAAGGTATACACTCATTGATATTGATGCATCAAAAATTTGATACAAAGTTTCATTAAATGATAAAGTAAAAAATATTATGTATACATATGCCCCACCTGAAGATTATCACATGTCACAATAGTGTAACTTGAGATGGTGTTTGGGGAAAGAGACATAGAAACACAAAAGGATCATAATTAAAATTAAATGTTTAAAGAATTAAAAGTAAATGAAAGTAAATAAAAAAAATTACATGCCTTCACTTACCTTAATAATTGTAGAAGTGGTGATCCATAAACAGATAGTGTCCAAAATATGACCAATTACTCTATTTTTATAGATGATTTATAAATTCTCAATTTCCTATTAATTAACTTGAAATTGGCATAATAATTAAAATCAACATTATCAAACTAATAATAAACCAAAATCATGAGCCACAAAGATAATATGTGAACTAGAGTTGATAATGGAGTTTACCCAATTTGGGCTACGTCTTCGAGTCCTACTCAAAGGTGGAACTGATCAATTATTGAATAAAAATCACTTTGTACATCAATTATCCCTAGTATGGGTTCTTTATCTATAAATATTTTTTTTGATGTCTAATACATATGGCTCTACCAACTAGCTCTAGCTCTAGCTCTGGCTCTTGTCTCTTGCTCTGACTCTAGCTCTTGGCTTTAGCTCTGCTTGATTATTCTTAAGTATTATGTGTTATTATTCACACTTTTTTATTGTTCACACTTTTATTGTTATTTCAAATGACCCCTCGAAAGTCTTTATATAGGGTTATGGTTCCACAAAAGGTGGGCTTGGATGATTATCCTTTCCCAATTTTAAATAATATACATAATTATCCCAAGACCAATTTTAATGGGATTAACAATTATCCCATTATATAATGGGATTACAATATAAGGGTTTAGCCTTTATATGAATATATGGCCTTTTCATGTTTTAAAATAGTAAAACATTACATTATAAAAGGCATTGAATAATTCATGCCATAATAATATCCTACATTTGTGGGAATAAAGATTATCATATTTCCATACCTTATCAAAAGGCTTCCATGTGGGGTTTAACTAAATTTTGTTTATATCCACATATGGGTGAAAAATATACTTTTTAATATTCAGTCAAAATCCCTTTTTATCCCACATTATTGGGATGTGAGATATATATATATATATATATATATATATATATATATATATATATATATATATATATATATATATATATATATATATATATATATATATATATATATATATATATATATATAATAAACTTTATCCCATGTAAAGTGGTCTCACTTTGCCATGTGAAGGCTTGTAGTTATGCCTCATGTCCATAATAATGTGTGCCATATGTCCATAAAATTTTGGTCTAGATAATTTGTCTATGTGCTAACATTTAATTGGTCCATGTTATCATGTCATCACTTTACCAGGTTTGACCATGGCCATAACTTTTGCATACAGACTTATAATTAGTCCATTAAAAATGCATCCAAAATATTGTGATGAATTATAAACCATGGAACTATTTAAGAAACATTCCAAGACCATCAATTTTTCTATTTTGACCAACGTTGACCAAACTTTGACTAATGATAACTAGAGCATTCAATGTCCATTTTTTCATTCCAACAGTTGTTGGAAAGCTCTTAATGAGCTCTACATAATGGACCATGTTTAAATAAAACTAATGAACTTCTAAAAATATCCTCTGGATCATGCCTTCCCATTGAGAAGGTTTTTGTTCTACCAAAAGCTGAAATATTTATTTTTTTGGTATTGGATTTGGTTCTTTACAATGCCTCATATAGATATCTACAGTGGAATTTGTGGTCTCTAAAAATACTATCTTGATATGGGCAGGCTATACCATTCCTTTCCCATGGAAAATCATCATTTCACTATAAGAATAACATCACATAAAATGATCAGTTTGAAAAAGACATCTCAGTGTCAAAGAGATAAGTACTTGACTATTTTGGTGATCTAACCTTGAAAAAGCTATCCTATATAGCATGGGGATAGTGGAATTTATTTGTGTCACTAGTTGCATTCCCAAAATGGTGAACTACATGTAACTATAAAATATTACCTAGTATAATTACAGACAAAATTTTGCCTATGTATGGGTCTTGAACTAGATCCTACACATTCTATAATTATATGTAATCTCATAGCAATAGCTACTTCAATTACAAGTATCAAGTAGGTACACGAAACATGTCTCAAACAACTTGTGTATACTACTATCAACTTCATAATGGAGTTAATAAATGTGAGAAAAACCAAGCATGATAAACCTATCACAAGATTCTTCTTATTTGGTTACTCCAATAATATTCAAAGCTAAAACATTAGCTAATTTTCCTTTCATCAATCATCAGAAATCCCAAAGATGCTTTGAAAATTTTGCATGCTAATCTATAATTCCAGCTATGCAAACATAAAACTAAAGAACCTAGAAAATAAGAAACTAAGAGGCTATATATGTTTTAGGTGATGGAAGGAACATAATGAAACTATCTAGAGGTAGACCTAAAAAATAAGATAAGCTTCCAAATTTTTGAAAAATTATTATTTATCCCCTAAAAGTTCTCTATCTCACTAGAGTGCTAAGGATTTTTTTGGTTCATTAAAAGGACCTATCAAAACAAAGATAGGGGTGAAAATCAGAGTCTCTCGGTAACTAATTTAAATATTTATAATTTCAAAATTTGAATATGTGATGTAATGTGATTATGTCTTATTATTTTCTATAAAGTGTGAGCACATGCATGGTCAAAAATAAAAAGATATAAGACCATGAAAGAAAATGTAAACAACACTAAATCTAGTGAGAAAACATGTAAAAAAGTTTAAAAATAAGGAAAATTTCTAATGTAATAAAATACAAAAGATAATCAAACAAGGATATGTATGAAAAATGATGTCACCCCATGTAAGACAAGCCAAGTCAACTTAAATCAGACATGAAGAAAATCACAACTAATTGTAAAGAAATATCATTCAAAATGTAAGAAAAGTCAATTTAACTAATATAAAACATAAATAAAGACACAAATGATTAGAAATATGTCATTAAAAAAGTAAATTTAACTAGATGAAATACAAAAATTATTGTAAGAAAAATTTCCTATGTAAGAAAAGTGAAGTCCACAAAATTAAACAAGAATATGATGGAAAAATAAGCAAAAGACTCAAATGAGTAAAAACTTGAAATCAATGCTCATTCTAAAAAATGATGTAATAAAAAACAACCACCTAATGGCATGATTAGGATGAATAAGATGGTGTGGATACAAATTATGAGCATTTGTAAATAAGGCTTGGTTAGATTCCTAGGGTATTATAATGCACACCACAAACTGAAAGGCCAAGTGGCATAATAAATGATGAAGGAAAATCAACTCTATGTGAGATAATACATGATCAATTATAAAGGATATCCATCAAGGGGATATCGGGAAAATATGATGAAATGAGGGATGTGAGGTACCACATGGGCAATGTATAAATACTTAGAGATGAGACACTCTAGAGAAATGGGTAAGGATAAAAGCTTTTGACATCAAGGACCTAGGAAACTCTACCGAGTTACCAAGTTTAGTACATAAATCACCCATGAAGGCTATATGCATGAGAATAAAATGGTACTACCTTCCAATAACATGATCCCCATGCCTCAAGACCACATTACGAAGCTGTCGGCTTACTATGAAGATTGGGTACTTGTGTGAGATAATAGGTGACACTAAAAATGTAGGAAGACATAATGATATGTTGATGTAAGACCTTTTATCCAACTATACTAGCCTACCTAATGCCAATGGACCTCAGCTCTATCACAAGGCTAACTGTGGAGTTTGAGATTTGACTAGAATATGATATGTGCCAAATAAATATCATGTCTTTTGGAGTGATCTAAATTTTATAATTGTAATAGTATCTTTTATCTTTGCCTTTTTTTATAATATGGCTTTTGAATCTTTTGGATTTTTCTATTCTTCCTCCATATAAATTTGTAAGAACCAACCATGTATGACATACATATCTAACACAAGAGAAATTACACTTGACTACTGGAGAGGAGAACTCAAATACCATAGTGCCTAAAAGAATCCTACACTTGCCCCACATGGAAGTGTGCAATCTTGAAACTGACCTAAGTGTGCCTCAATTTAAAGGAAAAATGGGATAGATGGGTATTATAATAAATCCATCCATGTGAAAATAAGGTGATAAAATGATGAATAAGTTTGTAACTAACCACAAGGAGGAAAGATGATGCTCAAGAAATGGCAAGGCTATGGAATGAAAGGTGATAGTCATGCCACTAAATGGGGATAAAGAATCAAAAGGAAACTAAGGCAAACTAAAAAAATGGTAAAAATGTGATTAAAAGAAACCCAAAGGTTATTCTTGAGATCTATAAGGGAATAAATATTGACTGTAAATGATAAAAACAAATCTTGAAGGCAAAACCTAAGATCCACAAAGGAACTGAGGCTGACTTTAAAGTGGTATAAAACTTTAAGGTGTTACCTAAGATCCACAAGGGAAACAATGTTTGACTAAAAAAATACTAAATAAATAAAAGTGAATCAATGGTGTAGTAAAAATGATGATAAGAAAATAAAATGCAAAAAACTAAAGAAACATGGGATAAAATAACAAGCAAGATATATGTTGATGATTATATCAAATAAGAGCATGTGAAATTTGAGTGTATTTATCTCAGATAGTTTTTGGAAGTTGAGTTTGTTTATTTTTAAGATGTGAAATGTTCTTGATTTTTGAATCATGGTAAGGATGATATATCAAGAAGCCAGGATAATGGGGATGGGCATTTTAAGATGCCCCATAATCATGTATAAGGTTAAGGATGGGCATTAGAATGTACCCTAAAGGTTGAAGTATGGGTGATGCAAGGTGCCTCAATGTGTAGTAAAAAAAGGATGAGAATCACAAGATAACCCAAAATGTGTGATAAATAGAGGATAAACATTGAAAGATGTTCCAACCTATGAGATATAAGTGGATTGGAATTATCCTCAAGATTAATAGGTCTAGTAATGATGCCAAAATATGTGTAAATCAATGTTACAATAGGAAATGTGGCATATAAGGTAATGTTAAGATATTTGGGAGGTGATATAAAGTGTGATGTAGAGTATCATCCAAGATAATATAGTATGGATAAATATGAATAAAATGAACTATATCATCCAGGTAGATATAATCTAATTAAACATGATTAAAAAGAATTATATCAACTAGGTTGATACAATTTGATGATATAATATGAGTGAAATGGATTATATCATCCATGTTGATATAGATTGATAAAATAGGACTAAAATGAACTATATCATCCAGGTCAATATTGTCAAATGATGATATAAGATTGAAATGGACTATATCAACTAGGTCGATAAAGTCTAATAAAATAAGATTGAGATAGACTGTATCAGCTAGGTTGGTACAGTTTGATGAAATAAACTAATTTATATTGACACACTCTAGGTGATGTCCATTGCACATAACCATAGATAAAAGAATTAAATAAACCTATTATGTGTCATGGCTGATGTAGTTTTATGTAGATAAAATAATTGTATCAACACATTCTAGTTTATAGTGGATGGAGTTGGTTATATATGGATATAACTAAATGGTATCGGGTTGGCTGATATGATTGGAAAGAAATGATATTGGTGGTGTTTTGGGTAAATAAAAATAGATTAAAGTAGGATAATTATGAATGTTTATATAATATTTAGGACCATAATCACCTATAATGTGTAATTTAATAGGAATTTGAATTAGGTATTCTTCATTAGTTGAGGAGTTGATAAAAATTGGTTAAATTTGAAAAAAGGTTTGATGACTCATTCTTTAATTGCCTTTGAAAGGTGGGATAGAGGGTGGTTAAACATAAATTAAATAATTCTCATAATTAATTGATTTGAAATTGAGATTGATAAAGATGTGGAAATAATAATTATTATTTTCATCCATGTCATAATATCATCAATAAGAACCTCTGTCACCATGCTAGTGTCTTCACATCCATTGGAATCATCATCATAAATGGGAAAATCATTATATTTATTTTCAAAAATGTTAAAATTGGTGAGGGTGGGATCACCAAATATTGGGGGACCATACTGATAATCATTGGTCCGACTATAAGTGTCATCATTGATATTTTCACAAGGATCTTCATAAGGATAGTTTTCAATGTACTATAAGTATATAGATCATCAAGATCATGGGGGGATATCATCATGAGAATCTTTGAAAATGTAATAAGTATCAAAGGTGATGTCATTAGGATACTCATAGGTATATTCATCAAGGAGAGGGCCATATTGATAATCTTCACTTTCACTAGAAGTGTCATAAGTGGGAAGAGTATCATTAGGATCCTTGGCCATCAAAAAAGAGGTAGTATATTTACACCATGAGGAGTTACCTAAAATTGTGGTAATAAATGTATATATAGTAATGAATAATAATAAAAACTTGATATAAAATAAAATAAGTCAAAGGAATCATATGGTATTGGGATCATTGATATAGTCTAGTACTAAGTCTATAGAAATAGACTGTATCGGTTAAGATGACATAGTCAACTATAAAAATATATAGTAGTGGGTTGGTTGATATATTAAAGTAAAAATATGATTCTAGTTGTTAGATGGATAAAATTAATTTGATTATACTAGTTGATTTATTTGGAAAAAACATGCAACTATATAGGGTTAGTCGATACAGTCTGAAAACACATAAAATAACAAGGGGCTAGTCGATATCATTCACATGAAGACACATAAAGGTATCATGATATCATCTACACTTAAACTATAAAAGATATTCTAGTTTTCAATAATTTTCTAAGTATCTAGAAAGAAAAACATGAAATTAAAAACATGAAGATAATTCAACCAGGTGCAAGATAATATTGATGTCAGGTTCACCATAATGTATGCAAAGGCTAGGATTTAGTATAATTATTCTCTTTTTCTCAATATATTAAGACTCAAATAAGGTCAATAAAATAGAGCCTAAGATACTTAGATGATTGGGTAAGTACCATATGAATTCCATAGATATAGAAAAAGGCTACCCACAATGCGAGTGTTGATAAAAAATGATTCCAAATCCCAAGATATTGACACAAGGATGTAACTCTCATTAGACCTAAACAAATATATACTATAGTTGTATAATAAATGATTATAATAGACTAAATTAGAGATGGGTTAGAATTATTATACAAGGTAAGATGCCATGGTCAAAAATGGGGGTGTACATAACCTAAGATGATTATGGCCAGTCTAAGAAATACTATAGCCACACCAACTTATTCAATGTGGAGAAGGCATAAATAAAGATACACATACATATATTGAAAAATAAAAAAACAACATATAATCTACTAAGTAACAAATGAAAGAGTATAGGAATAGAGTATACTTACCTTTGGGTGGACCCATTGATGCTTCAATCCCCCCCTTGGGTCAAGTAGAGATTTGTAAGAGATTTTTTAGGTTGAAGACCTAAAATGGTTAGATGAATACCTAATATATCCTCAGCTAGGAACTCCCAATAACTCCTTCTATTGGGATTCAAAAATAACAAAAGACAAGACTCCTCAAGATAAGGTTAAACACCACTAACTCTCCCAAATGGACTTAGGGAAAAAGTGTGAGTGAATAATGTGTATAAGATATGATATGAATTAAATATGACCCATATATATAGTTATCCAATACCCAACACCAATCCTCAACACTAAGAATCGTAGTTGATATAATTGAAATAAGTTAGTTGACATAAAATGGTATTGGTCGAGCCAATACCGTACAAATTTTATAAAATATGCTCTAAATTGTATTGGGATGTCTGATTTAGCATAGGAAGGGTAAAAGGCACTAAATATATGGTATCAACCAAGATGATCTTGTAGGATATAGGTAAGTTATCAAATATAAATAAAGGACATACATGAGAGATAACATATATAAATTTAGAGGAGGTCAACTGATAAAAATAATGGTGTAAACATGATGGAATAGTAACATCTCTCAAAAATCACCATGAACCTTTCCCACCCCATTATTAGTGCACCATTTAAGTTTTTAACTCATTGAGGTTGATGTGTCAGCAAAACACTATAAGAGAAATCATTATTGATAATAAAGTGAAAAATATTGTGTATACACATAGATTTATTGTGTCATTATGTTATTTTGACTATATATGCATATATAAAAGATTTGATAATTGATAATGATATATATATTAAATTTATTTAGAAGGCCCTTGACTTGGTTTATGTATGATCCTTATGATTTATCTTGAATTTGGGAATACTAGGGAAGATTTACTCAATGTGCAATAGTTTTTAAGCTCAAGATAATTGAATACAAAATGTGGAAATGAATGACATATTATCACACTAAATTTCACCCTTGATGGGGTTGTTCAAGCCTCCTCACTTAGGTGATAGCATGGAGACATTTCTAGGCTATGGGTGGCCAAATCAATGAGGTGAATCTCTAGATAAGGCTATCTCTCTTGATATATTTCCTAGAATCACTAATAAACCTAGTAGTTATAAGGGAAAGGGATGAAGAAAGAAAGTAAAAAAAAAAAGGAGGTGATGCACCAAATTAATACCCTCCACCTACCTATAATACACTAAGAACATGAAAAAATACTAAAACCTATCACACTAACTCAATATGAGCTTCTAAATATCAACATTTTAGTATGAAGGTGAAAATTAGGACAATAACGAAGAGGGGATGATCAAGAGGTCTCATAAGAGATACTAAGAAAGTAATCTCCACACTTATCTAATGCAAGACCATGTACCAGAATTCATATGACCTACTAAGATTACTAGAAACCTACAAGTAGGTAATAAGATAGGATAAATGCAAGAGATATGACACTACTACTAACATTCATCAACCATAATGTGTATACACTAATTACAACATTAAGAAGGCTAGAAATCAACTTGTATTCATATCTAAGGAAAATTGAAGGTGTTATTTGAGTAGGGACTCACCATACTTAGGTTGAGGATCCATTTTCATCCAAACAAGGTTGTACATATAGAATAAATTAGTAATAGAGAGAGGTATGTTGAGAGGGTCATAATGACTACAATCACTCATGAAACAAGTTAAAAATAAGAAAAACTTCTAAAGGAAAGTCCAATAACATATTCTTCACAAATGTTTCTTGGTGTGATGATAACCTTATAAAAGGTGGCATAGGAGATGTTTCATTGCCTTGATGATTCATCCTTGAGCTCTTATAACTTCCTTTATACCTTGATGGGGAAGTTATAATCCACTCTTACAGCTGACTACTTCTTGGTGACATTTGACATATCATACATGCTTGATAACTCTTCAAATTAGTGTTTTACGTTCTTGACACCTTGCATAGGATTGGGATCCTTCCATATTAATGTTTT
This sequence comes from Torreya grandis, assembly GCA_037957365.1. Taxonomy (NCBI): domain Eukaryota; kingdom Viridiplantae; phylum Streptophyta; class Pinopsida; order Cupressales; family Taxaceae; genus Torreya; species Torreya grandis. The sequence goes on from JARHVA010000576.1 coordinate 687,039, forward strand.
AGAGATAATCATGCTCTCTTAGGTGTTTTGAAACCCTTCATCTTCACTACATCTCTCCTTCAAGGATCTTCAATGATAAACTTCATAAATCATGCTCAATTTATCTATGCATTAGACACTTCAAGATTTCAATTAGTCATTAAAATGACCTATTAAAAAATTATAGATCCTCCTAGAGATAGTATAAGATACTTAGAAGGATCTTTTAAAGTTTCCTTGTCTCACAATCACTTTGAAAAGGTCTGCAACTAGTCCTTAATGCAAGAAAGAAAATACACTCTTCATTAGGTCTAGTTTATTACTTGAAAACATCTTTAATTACCATTAGCATCCTTGGAGTGACCTATAATGCATCATCAAACCTCTACCTAGGCTTATAAATCCTTCTCAACTAGTTTAGGGACTTGCACACAATTAAAACCTTGAAAATAGGCCTTCAACAAGTTTTTATAGGCTGATTTCTATACTTTATCCTTCCCACACATGCCAATTAATTTGTATATAATTTACTCAATATGGATACAAATATCATTCATCTAGGGTAAATTTAATTCATTAGAGGCATTAAGGGTCACTCACACAGTCATTGTGTTCATTTTAAGGCTTTAGAAGGGTTAGATTGTCTTATCTTATTAATGACTGTTTATAAACTTGAGGCCCTCAACTTATGAACTAATTCCACTAATTTAGAGAAGGGACACCATATGAAAATATACAATATCCATTTGAACCCATGCAAAACCTCCTTCAATTTTTGAGTAAAATATCATCCCTTATCGAGCTCCTAACTGTGTTTTAGGAAGTTTTGAGTGCTTTCCTTTCTTAGTAATTATTCATACCATACAAACTCTTTTGAGAAAAACCAATGCCATCAAGTTGGAGTTTGGTAACGTCCTCAACACCTTCAAAATCCATTCCTTCACATGCATTTTCTCAATGGAGTTCTGAGATTCAAAAGTAGTCTCTTGAGCACTACAAGACTGTCTAAGTAGGTCAAGAGAGTGATTTTTAGGACTAAAGTCTTCAAAATGATTTTTTTATTAGATATTAATCAAATATGTTTTTAAAAACTTATATCATGTCTCCAAAATGTACTTACTCTCAAAATATATCTAAAACATAATTTGCTCGTTATGAGGGTTTGTTGGTAGCTTAAGCACCTTGACCCTAGTATCCCTATTTGGAGGTTTTATTATTCATACCAATTTTCTAAAAATTATGAAAAAATATATTTGTACTCTCACATATCTCTAAACTATCCAAACTCCACTTTCAATACAATAACCACATTCTATCTTCATATTCTTGGAGGTAAACTGATGGCTTTCCATTAGGCCTATCTAGGCTTCTCTTAGCTATATTTATGTGCATATTACCTTTGTTGAAGACATTTTTCACTATATATGAGTGTATCAAGTATATGTTACCCATATCATGATTTAATGAGGCAATTATTGCCTTAAGAAGCTCAAAACACCTCATTTTTTGCAAGATTATGATCCTTTTGATCAAGAATGAACACCTACATGTCCGTAGACCTGTAGGTCTACATTTACCCCCCATTTAGACCATTTATGACATAATTATTAGCTTTATTATCAAATTATTAATATATTTAACCTTTTAAACATATTTAAAAGGTCAAAATCCTCCTCAAAACATCTTATAATGTCATTAAACACTTGATTTTGCTTATAAGCACCATATCAATGATCGTAGGTCTATGACCTATAATTTCAATTTAAGAATGATTATAGAGAATTATCCATTGATGAATAATCTCTGAGTGTCTCATGTCCATAACCTAATTTTAATTTAATGCATATCTCACCTATACTATCTCTCAAAACCTCAATGATGTTTTCTCATATGACTATCTCTTTTGCCCTTGAATACTGCAAGTTCACATTAGCTTGTGCATGCATGGAATGCATACTTGAGCATAATGTAAGAATAATTTTTAGGATCCCCAAGGGTTTTATTTACTTTTTATCCTACCTTAAATTATTTAAAATATATTATTTATAATATTAGATCAAATTATGGGGTTTTGAAGAGGTTTTAGGGGTAGTAGAGCTCGTAGTGATTGTTCATAGAGCTCTGCCCTCTTGTCTAGAACTTTACCACAATTAAGGAGGGTATTGTTGACCAATTTTGAATCTTAATTGAAAATGGTCGACCCATTACGTATTGAAAATTCCATATGATTATTAAAAATTGTATGTGACATTATAAATGTCTTTTTATGGTCTTGAAATGTCTTCATGTGGTTATACTTGTACTTGTTTAGCTTTGCCCAAGGTTTAGTCTCATATGACTTGTCTAGTAGTAGGGTCAATTTTTAAGTTCTTGGTGTTTTCAAGTGTGTTAAATTTTTTGACATGATTTAGAGTCATTATAAATGGGCATTAATGAGTCTTAAAGGTGACAATATCATGTGTTATCATTTTATTATCTTTATGTGATAAATTGTTATATTAGTCACTTTTTTGCCTATTTTGAGGAGTCATATGTACCATTTTAAAATTAAAACATTTAAATAATTTTACCCAACATAATTATTGTAATATAATGTTTAGGTATGGTCAGAGACTGACAAACTTGTAGGTTTAATGCCTAAAATGAACAAAATGCCACTTTACAAGCACCTGTATGGCCTTGAAAGATCATTTATCATTTAAAAATGATGAAAAAGTGTCCATTTGGATCCATAAAATCATTTTTTGTATTTTAAAAATGTTTTAGGTCATACATATGCTTTAGACATTCTCTCTCCTCCATCACTGCCTTCATAAGCTTAGAAAGGCAAAATTCAAGTGGATGGTATGGCCAGAAGAGAGAGAGTTGGGAGATAAAAATTTAGCCATTGTTATGGGTCCTAATAATATTGAAATTAATGGAATTATTTTTTATATTCATGGCCCCTAATTTATTAACAATCACTAAGAGTGATAATAGGTCACTATGTATTGTCCATCAGAGAAGGATATGATTTTGTATCCATTTCTCCATTTCATAATTTGATAGAGAAGAATGGTCTTGAAGGATAATTTTAGAGTTAAAATAACTCATTTCCATGTTTTTTTCACCATATAACTCATCTCCACGAAGTGTATTCAATATGAGGAAAAGTGTCTCAAGTATAAGGTATTCAATCACTCATATTGCAAGTGTTTTGATTTATTTTAGTTGTTATCACTCTTAGAGGTTCCCATGTGATTTATAATTAATGTAAGATCCATAAATTTCATATATTTCATGTTTCATCCCTTGAAATTCAATCTTGTCTATAGTCTCTAAGTATCTTTCTCTTTGGAAAGCTTGTATGGTATTTGAACAACCTTCTCCAGGTCTAAGTATCAATGCCAGGTCTGAGTGGTAATGAGAAATCCATGGTAGCATGAAAGAGACACCATTTAACTATTTAGGGTCTTAGATAATGATGGTGATGATATAAATAAACCTTCAAAAAAATTCTAATAAAGTGTTTCAGTAACACATAGTCCTATACATCTTGGAGAATAAATTTGTGAACACTTGATATCTACTTAGAGTATGTAGACATTTTGAAGAGGTAGTTCAAGGTTATCCAGGAAAAAGTGGTATAATATATAAGCACAAAGATTTAATAAGATTTACCCTCAATAAGAATACCTACGGGTAGTTTGTCAAGTGAATAAGAACACTTCAAGGATTGAAGGTGTTAATGGTTTGTGAGACGACCAAGTTGAATGTTTTGAACTTCGTAACAGGTTTTTCTATCTTGAATATTAAATGTCACCATTGGTCAATTCAAGTTGATAACTAGATACTCAAAACTCTTCAAGAGATCACTACATATAGCCAAGCCTGAATGGATAAGGATAGAGAATGATGGAATTTTAGAATTTTGAAGTCTTGTGAAGAAATTGAGTGGAGTTAAAAACATAAAGGTCCTAACTTTGATACCAAGGTTGATCCAATATTTACTTATTGAGATAACAAAATACAAGTTAAACATAAACCACTGTACAAATAGTCCTTATCACCTATAGGCCTACCCAGTCTAGGTGATGAATTATCTTCAATGATAAAAAAGATGAAGGGTCTACTAAGGGATGTAATGAAAGTTGTAAAAAAATGGAAAAGTGAGTAATTGGCCTTACACAGTAACATCTCATGAGGAAATCCTAAAAGGCCTAGATGAGCTTAAAAGCTTATTTTCCCACATATATCCTAAAGTCAAATATCAATATTTGGAGGAGGTTGATAGAATAAGAAGCATTGATGGTTGGATAGGTTTTCAGTGCACTCGTAGTCTTTATGAGTTTACTCAAAACTTGTAGTGTCAAATGTCAAAGAGAAGTCCTAAAATCTTGTAATCACCACCTACAACTAATCATGAGGAATAAGAGCTAAGTTTAGGGTTATCAAGGTGGAGTTAACTTCATTTTTATATTTAATGTCTCTAAGGACCTTAGGGAACATAAAGGAATGTAAAACATAACTACTTATAACACAAAGATCACCTATAGGGGTCTCTAAATTTTGATGATAACCTACAACTACACCCTAAGGTTTAGTTAGTGGACTGTGTAAGGTGTTATAGAGGAATAAAATGGCTTAACTAGGAAAACACAAGTGATCCAATAGATTTAGGGAGTGGATTAAATACACACAGAGGTGTCCAAGTGATTAGATTAGTCCCTATGAGGTAAAAACACATGAAAAATAATCATTAGGCTTATTAGCCTAATACCCTCCTCAAAGCACCACTACTTAGAGACTGAGGTCAGAAGTAAGAAAGGGTTGAATGGGGACCTAAATATAACATAAAAGTGTTTCAATGTAATTTTTAGAGGTGAGAGTGACATTGGTTTGTAGAAAATAACTTAGAATTGGCCCTTTTAGCCTAAAACAACTTTAGGAGTGCACAAAATGAATGATGGTCACCTGAGAAGCACTTTTGTTAAATCATAATTGTATGAAGTAGTTGCATGGAGTACTAATCACAAGGGAAAGGTTTAAGGACATTGTATACCATAAAATAGTGGCATTAGTTCATAAGTTGGGGGCCAAACCTTTATGAACTATTGCTAAGAATCTAAACCACCTCTCTTAAACCCTAATAAAAACCTGATGGAGGATATATTGAATAAAATGCAACAAAATTCATTGAATTTGATAATTTTATAGTTATAACATGTTTAACACTCTTATGGGGTCTTGATCACATAATCATTCTATAATTTCACCTATATGGAAGTGATAAATGCTCCATTTTTACAAGTTTTAAAGGAAAAAGAAGGTGTAAAGATAGTTGAGTGGATGGAAACCATTATGGGGGTATATGAATATGTTTTTCAACCTATTATATCATAAAATTCATATTTGATATTGATTAAATCACCTTTATAGGTGTATGTGTTGAAGACAATCTTAATGGGTTAATGTGAAGTAAGGTGGACATCTAGATGAACAAGAAACAAGTTTAAATTATCTTAAGGTATTCATGATAAACCAAAGGAGAAATATGATTCACACATATGTTTCTCATCTATGAAAGGAGTGATCTTGAATGCATATGTCCATCCAAATGACAAGTGTCTAGTAGATAGGCCTAATTTAATAGTTGGCCTACTTGATCAATGAAAGAGAACCTCATGATATGCAAGTAAGAGTATAAAAGGTAGGTGGCCAATAGATATATCAGTTTTAAGGAAGGTTTTTATGACTTATTCAAGCATAATATCAATATTTCAACTCAGATTAAAGGTGTCAAGAGTCTCCAAGGTAGTTTAAAATAATTTTCTAACTCCCTAATCAAGAAAGTGTCTTTTGGCATAGAGAAAGCATGGAGGTGTCAAGCTGAGATGTTAGACATGGAAGAAGGTGTCAAGATGGTCATGAAAGTTGGAGGAGTGTTTCAAAAATTTAAATATATTGTGTTGAGGTATCAGATCTCTAAAACCTCAAAGATGCTCAATGAGTGCTTTCTCCTCTCATCTTTGCCAACCTCATAGACTTACTTGAAGAGAATATTGACACATGTCTCAAGGGATTTTTTTATGATTGTAGTTCTATTTATTGAAGAGAGTAACTGATTTCATGATTATTGAAAATTCATCATTTCTCTCTCCTACTTCCATCTCTCTCTCTCTCAAGGGATTTTTTTGTGATTGTAGTTCTATTTATTGAAGAGAGTAACTAATTTCATGATTATTGAAAATTCATCATTTCTCTCTCCTAATTCCATCTCTCTCTGTCTCTCTCTCTCTCTCTCTCTCTCTATATATATATATATATATATATATATATATATCAGCAATCATTTTTGGCCTTGTAATCTATCCTCACATTGGTTATGGAAAATCCCTACCAAAATTGACTCTTGTACTTACATATTAAAATTAATTAAATATGGATATTCTACTTCATTCTTGAAAATAGTGTATTTTAATATGTTGTATTGATGAATGCTTAGTGATAGTGTTGTATTCTTTGAATTTGTCCTTCATGTTCATGCCTTATGCAAGTTGTGCCTCTCAAAGTTAATATGAATTATTTTACTTAGTTTTATTAGTTAGAGAAATGATAAAAAATTAGTTTTTGTTACTAGCACCTCTTGGTTGATCATCCTAATACCTTTGTGATATCCCCAATGTTTATATTGAAACACTAGGGTGATTGGGACTACTTTGGAGTAGCATAATTAGATTACAGTCTAATATTTCATAGTGAATCTTTAACAAGTTGAGTACTTCATATGTGGTGCATCACCTTCAAGTTACATTGCTAGTTCTAGTATTCATTTCTCTCTTTTCCATAGCCTAGGGTTAATCCCATTGAATAACTCAAGTTAATAGGGATTTAATCACCCTCTCATAGGGTGAAAATTTGAGTTACAATAGGTATATAGACACCTTCCTTTGACTAAAACTATCTCTCCATCATGCACTAAGATAAATATTTTTGGCCATCTTAGACTACCAGTTACCCGATGGAAGCTTTGAAAAGCTTTTAGGATTGTTTGGCCTGTACCTCACCTTTTAGCAAGATATGAGACCTTGATAGAACTAATAGAGGCTATGTTAGGTATCTACAACTTTAAAAAACACTTTAATTGATCAACACTTTCTCTTACTCACTATGGAAAATCTACTTGACCTTATAAAAATGTTTTCCTCTACAATCAAACTTGCTCATTTGAAAGGATATTTCACATTAGCTATATACAAGGTGCCAATAGAGTTTTTTTGGCTGGTATAATGACTTTAAAGTTCAAAGAGTCTCATTACCTTCCTTTCAACATGAATATTTTATGATTAAACATTATAATAACCAAAAAAGAAGGTTTTAAAATAGATCATATGTTAGAAATGAACTAGTAAGATACTTTTACCAAGTGTATGGACAACCTAAAGCAAATCATGACTTGACAAGTGTCAAATGATGTAAATAATCACTTTTGACTCCCACATGTGTTTGGTTCCTCATACTTAATATCCACCTCAATGAAGCTACTTTTAACATTGCAACCAATGAACCTAAACTTTCTCAAAATTAACTTAAACCTTATTAAATGTTTGAAATAGCAATGTTTCCATCCTACCATCTTGTCTCTAGATCTCACCTTCACCATAGGATATCATGCTTCCCTAGAAAGTCAATATACTAATATTTTCACCATCGTTTAACATGCCTTAACCTTTTCAAAGTAACCTTAAACTCTGCTAAGATACCTTAATTTCTCCAAACACTTGAACAAGAATTTCATGAAGGGGATTGATGACAATATTAGGCTTTTGAATCATTCTAATATACCTTGAAAGAGATCTTGAAATGACCAAAGAAACTTGATAAAACACCCTCTTATGGAAAGGCATGACCTATAGGATAAGATAAAACCTCTTAAAAGGTCATCAACAAAGTTGAAGAAGGATTAAAGGCATAGCTTTAAAATATAATTGGATATGGTAGCCATTTTGGCTAACATCTTTGGTGGCCTCCAAGGGTTGATTATTTGATAAGCACTCTAGACCAATAGCCTTTGTGCATCCATTAGGCTAAGAGGTTATCTCAACTCATCCCATACATGACTTAGACCTTGAAAGCTAACTATAATCCTCTTAAAAAGGATGGGATGACTGACTTCCTTCAACACACACTTCAAATAAGAAATAAACACACTAACAAAACAACCAAAATAATCAAGACACACACTATTCTAAGAAGTACTTAGGGAAAAAATGAAAAAATGAAAGAAACTAAATAAGTACAAGATTAAATAAACTTCAATCCATATAGATAAAATAAAAATCCTTATATATCTTCTCCATATGGCTAATAAAGCTAAATGACATGTTGTTGTTTGGGTACTAATCCTATAGGATCAGATCTTATTTTTATTTCCAAGATCTTTGGCTTATCTCTGAGTGAATCAACCAAAACCATTATATATCTAATGTATACATAATATTCTTATAGCTTAACACTTACTTCATGTTTCTCTCCAACATTAACAAGATCTTCAAAAGTGATTACCTTTTTATTTGTGAAGGCAGATGCAACCTTAGCTTGTAATGGCTCCCTGAGACTTTGCTCTTGGTCTTCCATGACATCTTGAGTGATGCCACTTTTCTTGCCTATTTTTATAAAAGTTTCAAGCTACTCAAGTAGCTCCAAATATTGCTTACAGGATTCATTAGGGTCTTCTTGAGGCATAGTATGATTAAGATATTTTTAAGCATGCCCCTCAAATTGATCAACCACTATATCATTGTCTTCACCAATAGAGGTAGGTATACAAATATCTTAACATCTTGAAGGAGTTCAATATACTTTTCACACTCCTCCTTGAGGTTTTCTTCTTGCTTTCTTGAAGAGAGAATAATTTTTGTAATGTCTACTATAAACTTATCCTTTTCTACTTATATTCCATTATGAACTTGTGAAAAAAACTCATGATGAGTGATGTATCCTCAATTAAGGTCAATCTCATACTCTACTACAATCTGATCTTCCTATTTTTCAAGCTTAGTTTTTTCCTTGTCAATAGTATGCTAAAAGATCTATTTTTTTCCAATTGCCCCAAATCTGAGTTGGTAATACAATGAGGAGTGTTAATTATAATCTCTTCATCATATTCACTTGAATTATATTTATCATGGCCTCTTTTAAGTATATTATAATCAACCTCCTCCTGAATATGCTCTTCTATCTTAGCAATCAATTCACCAATTCCTTCACGTGGAGATGTAGGTTTGTGAAAAGTTTTAATCTCTTGAAATCTATCAAGGTGTTGTTTCCATATGTCTTCTTGAACTTGTTATTCCCCACTTTGAGATTATTAGGATTCACTAAGAGAGAGGATATCATATTTTTCAACCTTTGCAAACTGAACAAAAAGTTAATAACTGGATTTGAGAACCACAAACAAGTTCTCATCAAGTGAGGTGATCTTTTGAGATGGCATATTAATAAAGTTTCCTTTCTCAAACTTAACCAAGATTCATTCTCCTTGTAAGGGCATATAACTTGATCCCATGACCTAAAATAGGTCTTGTATTTATACTTCACACATTTTTGTCTCATTTTAATCTTCTTAGATTTCGTGGATGATGGTATGGTGATGCTCTCATTAAGAATAGATTATAAATTGAAGCCTATATCTTATTTACCATCATCTTGAACTTCATAATAGTATTTATCCTTTTTAGATAAGTTAGCAAGATCATCTTCACTCATGATTTCATTATGTTAATTTTTAAAGAAAATTAATTCAACCTTATCTACCTAATTTTCCTCTTCTATGAATCATGGGAGTTCATATATTAAATAAAAGTTTAGTTCATCATGTGATTCTCTTTTTCCTTCATGGAGAGGACTGCTAATGATGATATTTTAATCATACTCACTTGAGGAATCTTCTTATTTAGTTTTAAACTCTTTATCAATCCTCTGTAAAATAAGTTCTTCTTCAAGGATGGGCTACTCATGATCATGAGTAAGCTTTGAGATTTTAAGATTAATGGGCTTATCATTCTTATCCTTCCATTCACCAATCAATATTTAAACTCTTATTGTGCTTTGATCTTAAACGTTCTCACAAGGGACTTCATTCTTATTTTAGATGCCTTATTGGATTGACCTCCATGATGGGAAGGTTTTATTTTCTTAAGGAGGGATGGATGGTGCTTGTATAGGAAAAGGTTCATCTTTAGACTCAATTTACCAATCTAAGCATTTTCCATCTTTCTTATCCATAACTCTACCACTTGCTTCCAACTTAGAATTTTGAACTTAGGAGCTTATTCTTGATTATGTGTTGTAACTATAGGGATGGATGTAGGGCTTGGGAAGCTTGAAAATCTTCCTATATTGACCTCTAACACCTCTTCCTTATTCTAATTTTTGATGGGCATGGGACAAGGTTCTTGAGAAAGAGTTTGTATAGACATAAACTTTTCTTAGTGGCCTATTACAAGTTAAAGTAGGTTAGAAGAAAAATAAAATTGATTTGGAGTAGGATAAGGCTGATGAAGTTGGTTATATTGAATATTTTTCCTTTCCCAAACCACTAACCCATTCTTCAAACACTAAATTAAACTTCTTATCCTTAGCATCTCATTGGTTGGTGGTTGTTGACTCTCTCTCTCAAAAGTTTCCAACTCACTCTTAGCCATTTGTAGTAAGTCCATTATACTTAGAATGAGGTGGATAGGATTAATTAGGTTAATCTCCTCTTCCATTTTAAGCTCTTATAATAACCCATGATAGTCTAATAGGATCTATTTGAGTCTTTACATGAATTGAGTAGAAGTGGGGCTAGACTGATTAAGAGCAAGATAGTTTTGACAAGGATGCCTATAAGGATCAGTAGGCTACCAAGGAGGCTAAGTTGGGATGGAAGGGGGAATATAAGATTTATAATAGTATTTATAAGGTTTTACAAGCTTGGTAAGGTTGGTGATGAGAGGATAAATGATAGTACTCTTAATAACAAGGCTATTCATATTGATAACTATGTCCCCATGGGGGGGAATAGAGTCATTGTAGGACTAATATGGATTAACATAGTGTTTATAAGGATAATAATAGTGTTAATAATAATTTTTAAAATAGGTAATGCCTCCATATCTATCCATCACACTTCATGAGGGAAATAAAACAAGAGAAACTATCAACTATTCTTTGAAAAAAGTATTTGGGCTACTTAAAATAGTTGATAAGAACTCAAATTCCCCATTGATGTTTGATAGGGATGCCTCTAAAATCTGATACATTGAAGATAAACATCAAAATCTCTTCAATGGATGGACATCTTGTCCTACTGATCATTTCAAAATTTTATCACACTAAATTGCACCTTTGAGGAGGTTGTTCAAGATTTCTCACTTAGGTGATAACATGGAGACACATTTAGGTTATGGGTGGCCTAATAAATGAGGTGAATATATAGATAGGTATATCTCCCTTTATGTATCACATATATTCACTAATAAACCTATTACTTACAAAGGAAAGGGGTGAAGAAATAAAGTAAATAAAACAAGGAGCTGATGCACCAGATTAATACCCTCCACTTGCTTATACTACACTAAGAACATGAACAAATATTGAAACATATCTAATAACTAAATATGATCCACTAAGCATAAATATTTTAGTATAAAGGTGAAAATCAAGATAATAACTAAGAGGGGATGATCAAGAGGTCTCATAAGAGACACTAATGAGGTAATCTCCACACTTAGCCAATGTAAGACCATGTACCACACTTAATACGACCTGATAATATGATTAATAACATATAATTAGGTAATGAGATAGGAAAAATATAAGATATATAGGACACTTCAACTAACATTCATCAACCACCATGAGTATACAATAATTTCAACATTAAAAAGGTTGAAAATTAGCTTGTATTCATATCCAAGGTAAAGTAAAAGTGTTATTTAAGCATGGATTCTCCATACTCAAGTTAAGTATCCATTTTAAGACAAAAAAGGTAGTATAGATAGAATAAATGAGTAAGAGAGAGATAAAGGGATGTTGAGAAGGTCATGATGACTGCAAGCACTCATGAAATAAGTTACGAACAAGAAAAATTGTTAAAGGACAATCCAATAACATCTTCTTCACAAGTGTTTCTTGGTGTGATGATAACATTATCAAAGGTGGTGTAGGATATGCTTTATTTCCTTAATGAATCACTCTTGAGCTCTTAAAACTACCTCTGTACCTTGATTGGGAAGTTATAATCCACGTTTGCAGTTGACTACCTCTTAGTGACCTTTGACATTGCATACATGCTTGAGGACTCTTAAAATTGGTTTTTCAAGTTATTAACACATTTCAAATGATTGATATCCTTCCATATGAATTTTTAAATGGTAATAATTCTCTCTTAGGTGTATTGAAACCCTTTATCTTCACTAAACCTCTCTTTCAAGGACCCTTAATGACAAACTTAAAGAATCGTGCTCAATCTGTCTGTGTATTAGACACTTAGATATTGCATTTAGTCATTAAAATGACATGTTCAAAAAATTTAGAGACTTATAGAAATAGTATGATGTGATTATAATGATCCTTGAAAGTTTCCATGTCTACCAATCAACTTAAAAAGGTATACAACCAGTCCTCAATGCAATCAAGAAAACACCCTCTTCATTGGGTCTAGTTTCTTGCTTGAAAAACTCTTTATTTACCATGAGAGTCCTTGCAGTGACTTAGAATGTGTCATCAAATCTCTATCCAGGATTACAAAGCCTCTTCAACTAGTTTAGGGACCTACACATAGTCAAAACTTTGAAAATAGGCCTTCTACAAGCTTTTCTTAGTCATGATCTATTCTTTATCCTTCCCACATGTTCCAATTGATTATAATAAAAGTTAATTAAGAGGTATAAAAATATAAATCATATGTTTTTAGTGTTAATTAAATGTATTAGAGGTATTTATGGGGCACTCACATAGTCATCAGGTTTATTTCAAGACTCTGAGAAGGTTTAAAGTGTCTTATCTTGTTAATGATTATTCATAAAGTTGAGGCCCTCAACTTGTGAACTAATGCCACTAATTTAGAGTAGGGACACCCTATGAACATATAAAATATCCATTTTAACTTGTGAAAAACCTTCTTCAAGTTCTGAGCAAAATATCATGCCTTCTTAAGCTCCTAGGGGTGTTTTAGGAAGTTTTGAGTGTTTTCCTTTCTTAGTGATTATTAATACTATATAAGCTATTTTGATAAAAAATGATGCCATAAATTTGGATTTCATAAAACTCCTAAACACCTCCAAACTCCATTACTTCCCATGTATTTTCTCAATGGAGTTCTAATCTTCAAAATTAGTCTCTTGGGCACTACAAGACTATGTGTGTATGGTGAGAGAGTGCATTTTAGTCCTAAAGTATTCAAAATACATTTTATTGATTATAAGTACCTAAAATGGGTTTGAAATAAATTATATAATGTATCCCAATGTTTTTCAAAGGTACTTTTTCTCCAAATAGCTCTAGAACCTAATCTTCCCATCATGAGGGTTTATTGTTAGTTTAAGCACCTTGACCCTAGTAGCCCTATTTTGAGATTTTATTATTCATTCCAAGGTTCCAAAAAATGTGAAAAACTTTTTCAAGAATCTCATAGTTGAGGAATTATATTTTATGTAAACACTTTTGTGCATGCATGCTCTGCATGATTTGGACACATAGTTCTATTTTTGGAGATGTAAAGTTAGACTTTGGTTGGAGGATGAGGCATCCTATCCCCAATCATATATATATTTGTATCCTCCCTATCCCAAAGGAAGGATAATTTTAGATATTAATATTAATGGGAAATTATAAATATTTGTCTACAATTGATATTTATGTGTAAATTTGATTCTTCTCCAAACCCATGACTCTTGTAAGAAGTTATATCAGTTTAGTATCTTAGTATTTTAGTTTTGCATGAGTTTTATTTTAAATATAATTATTCATATTATGTTATTTTTTAATTTTAATGTGTTTTGTGTGTTAATCATATTGTCCCTTTGTAGATATTCAATTATAATCTCATATTAGAAACAACCTTTGATTATATATACTAAAGTTTATTGTATTCCTATTCCTTAGAGTCTTAACTATGTTTGATTATTGGTGTGATTACAATAGCTTGAAATAGACATTGGTTCATTATTTCTTGTCAAACCCATAGTTCAAGCACCGAATTAGAAAGGTTTCATCTTGTTTGGTCCACAAGCCTTATTTTCTACTCTACCTTTCTTTTTTTTTAATTTTCTTTTAGTCAGACCCACCTTAAGTTAAATCCATCATCTATCCACCCATCTCAAGTAGATAAATATTCACATCCGTAACTAAGCCATATGTGGTAAAAAACTACTCTACTCACCATTATTCCCCCAACATGTTGTTTAAAAAACCTAATACCCCATAACTCATGCCTTGGAGTGAATTTATTTCATTGATCCTAAAACATTAGAGGCTACCTCTTAAGGTTCCTTGGTATGCATAAAACCCACATCAATAGGAATTTATATAGTGATATAAGTAGGTATTGAACCTACATTTTTTTATTGAAATTTAACTTGGCACCATCTCCTTCCACTTATCCCAATTTTTATTATGTTTTTGACATCATCAACAAGAATAAATTGGTGCTAGAGTAAGAGATTGAACCTCCACCTCTTTTTATTTGAAAATAATCAATTAAGTTACATTGGATATACTCATAATATTAATAAGTTACACCCTAGACACTAACTTTATATACCCACATTTGTAGATTTATATAAAATTTAGGTCAGATAAAGGTTCTTTGAGAAGGCCTCAAACTCAATCATACTCTCCAAATAGATGATGCCATCTTCCTCAATGCCTAATGGCCCAAACCAGGAAAACTAGTTTTTATATCAACATCATAGGAGACATTCATAATTTACCCATAAATCCTAAAATTATCATCCTTTAATTTTTCCTTTATAAGGAAGGACTCTTAAAGAACATATAAAGGCTTTTAAGACTACTTTTGGAATATTAAAGGTAGTCTTCGAAGACATGGAATGTAGACTCTTTCCATTTGCATTACAAGATTTTGCCTATGAATATATTCTTAATGCCAAATTAGGTTCAATTGAATCTTAGGATGAATTTTAAAACACTTTTTTGGTGTGATCTAGGAATTTGACTCAAGAGAGGATGGTTATTATGGTGTTAGTTCTAAAATGAAAAACAAGATGAAATAAACACACTAATAACATAACATCTCTAGGCCTAGACACCAAGGAGAGCTTAGTTAAGAAAAGAAAATGACAAACACAACTGAAAAGCAAGGAATAAAAACACAAAAATTCCTTTCACCTTCCTTGGATGCTCCAAATGCCTTTGTAATGGTAGCTTTCTCATCTTGTACTTCAAGAGGTATTCTTCAATGGAATGTGGCTACCTTCATCTCCTCTTGGCACCTTTGTATTATGGTTTGGCTTGGTTTGGAATCAATTTGGCATTATAAAACTAGTTTCATGAAGCTTTTGTAACCAATCCTACATTATAACTTTGCACTAATTAAGCTTAGAAATGATGTTGTGAGGTCTCCTATTTATAGATTTTTGGATTTGATCATAATCAACCTCAATCATCCATCTCAAGATTGAGATGTGTGGTTGAGGATTGATTTAATTTTACAATTAAAATTTGTAATTATCCTCACCATGGCATTAGAAGAAGGGGAAATTAAGAGGCATGGAGGGTATCATGGAAGGCATGGAGGGCATGAATCTTGATATTTATGACATTTATGGCCTAGGGATGTCTTTCCAATAAATGAGGTCACTTGATGATGCAGATATTCAATATTCATTTCTAAAAACAAGTATTTAACAAGTTTCCATGGAATTATTAATTAGGCCTTGATTTGGGTTAATTAGCTCTTAAACATGATTAAACACTTTATGCACAAATTACTCAAATTGATCAGAATGTCTTTTTATTGGTCCTAAATTTGATTAGATTGTAATTAGAAGTCCATGTTAGATGCATTAGATGCATATTCCCATTTAGGATGTTTTCAAAAACAAATAACAAAGGCATGAGTCTTGTGTATAAGATTTGATAGGAAAGAACAATCCAGAGCACCTATGTGCAAATTTGGCATTTTGACTCAAAATAAACTGATCAAAGTTAGCTGGCCCATAAATTGCATTTCCCCATTTAGGGATACCCTAACCAAAATCAGCACTTGAATATGTCATTTTCACATCATTTTTTGTGTTTTAGTTCTTTTAGGTTAAATTGTGCATTTTAGATGGAAATTGGCTAAAACCCTAATTGGAGGTTATCAGTAGACAATTTTAGGTGTCTACATTTGACATAGTTTAAACAAGTCACTAGTGCAAGTGTTGTATACCATCACTTTACAAGCATTAGAAGAGAACTGAATAAACTAATCTGAGACTTCAATGCTATATTCCAAAAAAAGTATAGTAAACTTGAAGGTGCCTACAAACCCATTGAGGCATTAGTCCTTTAAATGTATAATTATGCCATGGACCCTATGACTATTGTCTTTATTTGGAAAGTGCTTAATGTTGATATATTTATTTTGGATTGCATTAAGGCTATCAATGTTGATAAATAATTGAACCCTCAGTCATAAGACTTATCCCACTTAATGTTGGTTCTATTTTTTAGGCCTTTATCCTATTTCCAAATACAAATCAGAATATTTTGGCCCATAACCAGAACCAGGCGTACAACCACTTACCTTTAGCCTATGCTCCACCTAACTGGTAACTTAGCTTTCTAAATAACTTTGTGTCTTCATCTAACCATCAAAACTAGAGTCATTCATGGTTAACAATCAATACTTCTACTACATAAGATAATACTTATAACTCCACAAAAATAGAATTGGAACCTATCCAATAGATGGTGTAAAAACTAATTAATGAGTTTTTGAACATGCAAAAGTGCATGGGGAACATTGGTGAATAGAATACCAACCAAATATTTAAATTAAAAAGGTAAAATATGCCTTAAAATAATCCATATTATCATCCACCTAACATGATGCCGGAGATAAATATCATGGAAGCATCCCTTCCTAATTGGTGTCAAGTTCATAACATAACACAACATGGTAAACTATACTGCATATAATTTTGCACTATCTTTGAGACATTTCATAAGGAAATAGATAGGCAATAAGGTTTTTCAAATCATTTAGAACCACCATCTTTCTCTACCATTCTAAGACATCCTAATATAGTAATGGTATTTGAGACACATGACTTGTCATTCTTAGTGGAGAATGAGAATGAACTAGAGGATAATACTGGTGAGATCAATGTTTTCCAATAGTTTTAAAGGAATAAATAAAATTAGAGGAATAATCAATTTGTTACTACTTAATCACCCTCAAAAAATAATTCTACCACTCCCCTAGATCCAAAAGTTGAAAAATATCTACCCCCTCTAAAATGGAATGATCGGTTATAGAGTGTAGAGCCATAAAGCAGAGGAGGGTATGATATTGTTGAGGACATGAAGAGTATCAATGCTAATATCAATCTTAATGAGTTATCCCAAGTCAATAAATTGAAATATTTTCTACTTAAATCCTTAAATAGAAAGCCATATACTGACAAATCAAAAGTTACACATGAAAGTGTGGTAGTTTATAAGGACAAACCTGAGGTATCACCTTCTCTATTAATCATCATAATGTTTGGAAATAATGTGCATAATTTTTTGGTTGACTTAGGTGCCTTAACCAATGTGATAACCATAGATATATACAAGAAACTAGGTTTGAACCTTGATAAGTCAAAAAGAGTGGTCCTATAGTTGGATAAATCTTTTATCTCATGCATTGGAGAGCTAAAAAATGTACACATCCAACTTGAATCTAAGCCACATATATAAAAATACATAGATATTTTGATCATTAACATTTTAAAATATTGTGGTTTGTTTTTGAGTTGTGATTAGTCAAAGAAACTAAATAGATACATGGCCATAGATTTCTCATACATATGGTTATCATGGAAAGGAGTAACCAAATAGATCTAAGTAGACCAAGAACCAAAGATGAAGCATCTGATCATAGAATGTAATGTCAAAAATGATAAGGTCAATGTTATATCCTCACATGAAGGTGTGTATACATTCAATACCAAGTAAGAACTTCATGAACAAGAATTTGAAGGTCCTTTTCAGTTATGGACTCTCCATTTCCACAGACCCAAATCCACTCAAGGTTCAAGTCTTAACATAGCCATAATATATCTAGATGGAAAGCAATGTTTATATAATTATAGACTATAATTAACTTGCACCAATAATATCACTGAATAAAAATCTCTAATTCTTAGCTTAAAATTCACACTGAAGCATAACATTGAGTAGTTACAAATCTTTGGTGATTTAGAGTTGGTGGCTAATTAGATAAAAAATAAATATCAATGTAAACTCACTTATTTGAAGAAGTACAAACACTAAGCATTGGATCTAATTGAATCCTTTGAATAATTCCACTTCAAATTTATCCTAAGGGAAATAAACTAGATTAAAAATTCATTGGCATCTTTAGTAGCCAATTTGGCACTACTCCAAGAATCCAAAATGTATAAATTCTCTGTGCAGTTGGTTCCTTATCCCTCTATCCTAGACAATGTGGATAAATTTTAGGTATTTAAGGAAGATCATTAAGTTATACAATTCATTAGTAGTTCTAGATCCTTTTAATCTCAGCTAATAGATGATACGGATATTGAGCCCATGTAAATTGAAGATTTGGGAGAAGACAATGTCGTATCACTTAAGGATAACCACATCCCTCTAGGGATGGTCTCCATAGAGTGATATTTTGATGTGGATTGACAATATCAAAATCAAAATAAACATAAAACAACTAAGTATAATTTTATAAAATAAAAATATGGGCACTAACCAACATCCCCAATATGTAAACATTGGTCTGAGTTGCACTGAAAGTGAGAAACAAAAATTGATAGGTCTATTAATAAAATGCAAATATGTGATCACCTATACATATAAATATTTGAAAGTCTTCAACCCTAGGGTCATCACACATACCATCCCACTGAATCCAAAACATAATTCCCTTAGACAAAGATAGAGACTAGTAAACCCAATTGTGGAACCTCTCATCTAGATAGAAGTACAAAAGTTATTAGATGCAAAAATTATCTTTCCAATTAGACATTCTATCTATGTGGACAACCTAGTGCCAATCAACAGTAAGAATATGGAAATTAGGCTCTATGTTGACTTTAATAATCTAAATTGAGCATCAAAAAAGGATAATTATCCCTTTCCTTCCTTGTATGAAGTGATTCAAATGGTAAGCAAATCTGAGATGATTTCCTTCTTGGATGGATTCTCAGGCTATAATCAAGTGTTGGTATGACTAGAAGAAAAAATAAAGACTACCTTCACTACTAAGTGGGGAATTTAAAAGGATACCTTTTGACCTAATCAATGTAGGATAAACCTTTCAGAAAGATATGGACTTTTCATTTTAGGGACTTGTTGGAAAATGCATTATCATTTATATGGATGACTTAATAGTGTTTTCAAAAGATAGATCTCATCATGATGACCATCTAAAAAGAGTATTTGATAGGTGTATTATATATGGAGTATCACTCAACCCAAAGAAGATCAACTTGGGAGTTACTTAAGGGAAACTATTAGTCCATGTCATCACTAAGGATGGGATCTCCATTGACCCATAATAAATTTAGGCCATCTTTAAGCTAACACCTCCTAATAAAAATGAGGTTAAGTCTTTATTTTGTAATATTAAATTTGTAAGGAAATTCATTTCTAGATTTACAAAGATTGTCAATCCATTGAATGTCATGTTAAAATAAGATGCCAAAATAGAATTGATAACAAAAGCCAAGAAAGCTTTCTAAGACATCAAAATCATCATTGCTTAAGCTCCAATTCTAAACAACCCAAACTTCAATAAATATTTCCACCATTATTCATTCACCTTAAATCACACTAAAAGGAAGATGAAAATGAACATATGATTGCCTTTATGAGTACCAATCTAAAAGATGCAGAGTTGAAGTACTCAATGATAGACAAATAGATATATACACTAATTAAAGCTATAAAAACTTCTAAGCATTATATTATGAAAAACAAGACGTAGACCATTATTCTAGACCCAATTGTCAAGTTCACACTAGACCAAAATAAATTGGGTGAAATAAGAGTAAGTGGATGGTGAAATTATAAGAATTTGATCTTAAAATTAGACTAGCCCAAATGGTGAGAGGCCAAGTAAATTCATCTAGCTCATGACTGAGACTAATCCACATATTTTTATTGAATAAATCAATGAGACTCAAGTATCTGGTGGTGAATTATATACTCATATCTTCTAATTCTTACTCATAGGTACATGTCCCCCTAAGCTTAATAAAGAGTAAAGGTGAGCCCTTATGCTCAAATCAACCCATTAAATGATAAAGAAAGGAGTCCTATACTAGAAGAACTATGAGGTCATCCACTTGAGATGTGTCTAAAACTAAGAATATATAGACATCTTAGACAATAAACCTCATAAGATAGGTAGTGGACATCCCTTAAGAAATGCAACAACTCATAAAATCTTAAGGATGGGATATTACTATATTAAAATATTAAAGATGCCCATAACCATGTTAATACCTTCCATGAGTGCTATGGGTTTGGAAAAATAGAAGTGAATATTTCCATGCCCCTAAAACCAATCATTAAAGAAATTCCTTTTTCTCAATGGGGTCTTGAATTTATTGGGGGGATAATCCCAAACTCTTTAGCAAGACACAAATTTGTCCTAATAGCTACTGACTATTGTACCAAAAAGATAAATTATATGGCGACACAGAGTTTCAGAGCACTGAATGTCATGAAATTTCTATAAGAGAACATACTGACTAGGTTTGGCACCCTAATTTCTTTAGTTTATGTTAATGGTCTAGATTTCCAATGAACTAATTTTATTGAGTAGGACTATAACAACTAAATAATCATAAAGTTCTCTTCAAATTACTATCCACAAGGGAATGGAGTGGTTGAATATACTAAAAAATATATGATGGATTTCATTAAGAATTCGGCAAAAAATAAACCAAGAAAATGGTATTTGATATTGAAGTATTCACTATAGATAGATCGAACAAGACTTAAACAAGCCCTCAAGGCTTCACCTTTTATACTAGTGTATGGATAGTAACTAGTCTTCCCCATTACTCTTAAAATGTTAATGTATCAATCCATGAAAGAGTACATGGGGGAATATGAAAGAATCCATTCCATACTACTTGATATAGTCTAGATAGAAGATGAAAGAATTGAAGCACTGCATAGCTTTAGCAAACACTAAGACATTATCAAGAGCTAGTTTGACAAGAGATCTAAAATCAAAGTATTTGATATTTTAGACCTATTACTTATATGGGATAAGGCACATGAAAAAAAAGATAGCATGATAATTTCACTCATTTATGGATTGAACCATATAAAATATCTAAGATACTAGGTAATATTTTTTTTTGCTTGAAGTAACTCCAAGGTAATGACCTCACTTTTCCAATCAATGGATAGTTTTTTAAACATTATTTCATGGTTGATCTAACTAGAGATGATCATAAATGAGTGCAAGTGGAGATGCATATGTAGAATTAGGTTAGGTTTCATACTTTTTGGAATATATTTACTACTTTATAGGTTAGTCTTTTCTATTTTCTTAAGATTAGTATTTCCTATTTTCTACATTTTCCTAAAGTGGATTAGTTCTTATGATTTCTAGATTAGTTTTTTTTATAAAATTGTAAAATAAACCAACTAATTTACTATGTTTTAATTATAAAAGTCTTACCAAAAATAAGGGGACAATAAAAAAGGAAGCACAATTGGTACTCACAAGGATTTGTTCTAGTAGTGCTTGAGTTTTTGGGATTAAGGTATGTGTTATGATTGATTTGGGTTCTACCCATAGTGAGTGAGTTTTTTAGACATTGGGATTTAATCTTATATACTCATGTAAAATTTATAAAGAATTTTAATTTCCAAAGATTAACTACACTATTACATGCTAAAACTTAGATGAGGGATAAGAAACATAGAAATGGATGCATACTAGCATGGACATATTGATTAAAATATGTTTTCTTATACATATACCCATCCAATGGTGGTTCTCAAACCTTCTTATATCTATGTTTGAAAAAATAATCATGCAAAATTATAGAATCTGGGTGATTCAATTAACCTCTACTAGGGCTATGGATGCTTGGTTGGTATTAGAGAAAGGTGTAGAGTGAAATAAGAGGTATCTTTATTGGGGCTATGGATGTCAATGCCTAGGCTTCCCTTACTATTTGATTATAAATTTAAAGTCAAAACAAAACCTACAGTGATTATCTAGGACTTTACCAAAACTCTCATAACAAGGGGAAAATAAATTTCACAAAATCACACACAAATCTAAGGAATGTAAAGGGTTAGTATGTTGCATGAGGAAGTAAGAGACTTTTTAAAGAACTAGTTTACCAAAAAAAATTTATTAAAGTTGAATTTTTATTATGATGCATTACTAATATTCTATGTTCTTAAACACTCAAGAGTATTTCCCCCTTGAGTCGACATTTATTATGTCCTAACATACACATCCCATTTTATGAAATCAAATAGAGACCCACTATAGTTGGAATATATTTATTTATGGTCTTATAAGCCTTAGAGACACATGAAATTAGTTTTAATATGAAAAATTCTAAGGTTTTCATCAATGTCTACATTTACATATGTTTAAATTATGAAAATCAAAGTTTGGATGTCAATTTCGATTCATTTTAAACCTTGTTTTTTCAAATTTATTCTTGAAAATTATTTCTATGATTTTTAGGGACTAATGAAACTAATGGGTCATGTCATAATGTCTCTTATATTTTCATATGTTCATATGAATATTGACAAGGACTTACAAGGAAATTCTAAGCTTTGAGACCCTGATAAATGCCATTACAATGTTACTCGAAACTTACCATAGTTTGACAAAATTTCCATACTTTATCGAGAGTTAGGTCACCATATGACATGCACATGGAAAAACCATATTTGGTTAGGATAAAATTCACTTACAAGGATTTTATAAGTATTCAAAGTCTTTGAGCCTTAAGAACAAGCCATATAGCATAATCATGTTACCTAGAACCACGTAAATTTTAAGTTAAAATAATAGTATATTGATTCTGAGCCTCTAAGTTTTCATAGTTATGAGAACTTGACAAGTGGAAAATTTATGTGAACCCATAACCTAAAAGGTTAAAATAAAGTCTAATGGCCTTGTGGTCCCGTATTCTAATGGTCTTGAGGTTCTAAGTTTTAGGGGTTTAAAAGTTGGAATAGTTTCTTTAACCTACACCCAGGGTAAAGTTTAAGATCCCTTATTGAAAAAACCATTATATTTCATTATCAATTCTATGGATAATTGTTTGATAGGCATGGAATTTTTGTGGAAAATCCATCAAAAGGAGAGGCAAGCATTTTTTTTCATACATCTATTTAGCTACACTAGGCAAACACTACCAAATGATACAACCAAATGATGAAACTAGATGAGGTAGTTGAATGATTCAATCAGATGGTATATTTTAATAGTATAGTTGAATGATGTAGTTGAATGGTATAATCAGATGGACATATTATAATTTTTTGGTGTATTGAAACCAATTAATTGGAGCTGTTAGTTGGTGTGGATGGCTGACACAGATGGAACTCAGTTGTATGATATTTATTCGATGTAACAGAGTGGTCCATGCTTCTATTATAAAAGCCAATGTAGTCAATTAGATTGATACCCTTTGGTTGTGTATGTGACTAGATGTTTCTTTTATCTCCCTTCACTTTTAAATACCTCCCTTTTTGATCATTTTAACCATTTTGTAGAATTGTTTATATATAAGGCAAATTGGATGTCTAACCATGAAATTAATGTAAATTTTTGGTAAGGTAACCTAGAAAATATATTACATTCTTAATTTTTAGGCAACCTGGACCTATGTAGTGGCACTCTAAATTTTATAAAACCAAATTTCAAAAATAGGAATATTCATGAATTAACAAATATTCACCACTAAAATCACCATGCTTGGAACTTTAAAAGAGAAATATCAAGTTAATATCCTAATGGTTCCATAGTTCCAAGGACCTGAGCCTTTATAGTGCTAAGATCATGCCATGTGGTAATATTTCATTAACCTAGGTCCTTTCCAGGGATGTATACAATTAAAAGTTTAAACAATCATGACCATGAGTCTCTAAGTTCTCACAAACCTGAGATCACACCACATGGATCAATCACGTTAATTCAAAACCCCAAAAGATAGAACTAGGATTGTAAATCTAAAGACTCAGGTAAGTGAGAAGTAGAAAAATGTCATGATCTAGGAGATGCACAATTGCAACTCAAAGCAAAGGCTGATAAGTGATAAATTGATATATATCTCAAAGAAGTGACTGGACATACAAAGTTGATGAAATTTTTCCATATGACTAACTCAAAACTATGAAATTCGGTTGGCACATTTAAATTTAAAATGAGAACAAAATCAAAAGTTTTATGCATATTTATGTCAAATAAATTATGCATTCAAAGTAAAAAATTTGGGTAATATATGCAAGATCTAAGAAAAGGAAGGGTCAATTCACCATTAGTTGAAAAATTTAAACATGTGATCTTAAGCAACCAAAAGCCATAACTTATTTTAGAAAATTTTTAGGGACATCCATATAGTTTTAAGAGGAATTACACAGCTTAGATCATTGAAATGGCTTTTCCAAAACCAACACGTATCCAACCTCCTTACGCCTACTCCATTATTGCAAATACTAAGTATATTAACACATAATTCGATTAAAGTGCTCAAGATTTTAAATTTCTATACTATTCATCCCTCTAAAATGTAGTTGATTTTTTATCACTATACCCTACATAGGACCAATTATCCCAAGAGGAAAATCAATACATGTATGACCTACGACTAGTGAATACCATGTGACTTCATCAAGTGGAAGCTAAATTAAAGGTAATGTAAATTAAATGTAATGTAAATTAAAGGTAATGCCTTGTATCAATTTACTCTATCATTTATTATTTAATGATATTTGTTATAAAGATTAATTACACCTTAGAAAATGGGAAAATGAAATTACATATATTTATGCAATGGCATTTGAGAGATACCTCAGGCTCCTAGTGCCTAAGGTATCCTATAATCAAGTCTCAACCAATGTATGGATCAAGCACAATATTGTATATGGGAAATTAAAATAGTGGCTAGTGAAATGCCAAATAATGAACCCCAAGGTGGCAATTTCCTCCAACAATATCATAAAATTTAGGTATGTTATCAGAATAGTCATGGCCTTTTTAACATATTATATGGTTTTGTTAGCATTGCCTATGTACATGTGGAATGGATCCCATTGATATACATTCTCTTGAGTTTTGATAAAATTGTGGCCCTAAGGAGAGATAATTAGCATTAGAATGAAGGCCCAAATGTATAGACATGAATAGAGACCCATTGATAGTAACTTTTATATGATGTCATACCTATTGGATGTAGTCCTTGGGATGGTCCAAGAGCCCATGGTGAATTATGGTAGCCATCAATAGAATATATTGATAATAAAATATGTGAGGATTATTCTTTTTTATTTGTCTATAGGTACACAAATGAGATCACAAGGATTTGTGAAGAAATATATTCTTAGATTTATCAAGTCATTCATGGCACTCCAATGCCTATAATATCTAAGAATCTAAAAGGAAGCAAAGTTAAAATGGGGGATTACTAGTACTATCTAGATTGTACCATAATCCAAATTAAAGGGACAAGGGCACCTCTATTTTTACCATGTCACATTCTACAAAATATTTCAAAATAAGAGGTGGCACATAAATTAGACAATAGTAAAAATGAATAAACTGGCCTCAAACATCAGACTTATTACTACAAAACCACTCTAAACATCAATAAACTCCAATTTATGGTAAGGGCACACTTCAACCAAGTAGGGAAAATTATATCCCATTTTAATTTAAAGGTGGCCCAATTTAGGGAATGGGACCCTAAAGGAAAGGCTAAGAATTATATTTAATCTCTTAAAGAGAAGAAGGGGTGACCATTACATATGGTCACCAATATTATGAGCATGATGTTATCTTTCTCAATACATCGGATGACTCAGAAGTATGGACCCATATGAGGGATAATCAAATGCCCATGATAGTTTCCCAATCCATTCAGTATGACCCTATGATTACTAAGAAGTAGGATAATGAGATGGTGGAGAAGGCACAAAGAGCATGGAGTCATTAGTGGCCTCTAGCCTAACCTCAAGACCTAATAGGATAAGACCAACTTCCTTATCTTACAGGAGGATAAACTAATTTCTAGAAGGAAAGTCTAGTAGTCAAAGGGAGGAAAACATCTAAATCAGAAAGGCAATTCTTAGAGATCTCCATAGTCCTCATCTAGACTCTACCCATCCAGCTACTACCACCATTTTTGGCATAACTACTATAGTTGAGAGGATTGAATCTCCTTAAGATAGATAAAAGATCACATTCTCTTTAGCTCCTCTCCCTCCACTTACAACACCTACACATGTGATTCTCCTAGACTTTATATAAGCTTACTTCTCATCTTTCCCATCCACTCCTCTATTCCCTCAAGCACTTCAACAAGGTTAATCTCCATAAATATTTGTTTCAATAACATAAATAGGGTTTACATTCATTATTTGGTTACAATTTTGGTAGCATAATACTAGTTCTAAGAGAAATAGGGTAGAAATTATACTATAAAATGATAAAATAAGTGACTGGTTCAATATCTCCCTTGTGATCAACATAGAGCCATCCCTTTGAAATGGCCATGGGCTAACTATTTATTAAAAAAATTGGGGAGTGGAGGGAAATTATTTTCCACCAAACCAAAAATCATTCTAATTTGAACATGAGTGGCACTTTCCCCGCAAAAAAAATCAAGTTCCTTTCTCTTTAACTCCATTCACACCTATAAAATAGATAAAATAAGTTATTATCAGAGTTGTGCCAGGATCTAGATAATGCAAATGCAATGGAGACGTGATCACATGAGATGAAAATAGTGTACACCCCAATGATGCTAAAGCAATTTGAAATAATACAAGGAGATAAATTGGACAAGACAAATAGGATAAAACCTAATATTTGATTAAAGGAAATAGGCTCAAATAGATCATACAAATATGAGAGCATAAATGTAACTCCTCCTCAAGTGGTGGTAAAATCACCCCATGAATAGAATTTAACTCCTCCACAAAAGGTGGTGATAGGTGCCCAAAATATAGGAGTAACTCCCATACCTAGAATAGTTGGTCAAAGGAGTTACTTCTCTATGGCACATTATGACAAGTCTATGATACACAATCTACACATAAGCAAGCCTATCCCATAAATGTAGGAAAAATCCATGTGCATAAATATAATATTCCCAATTAAATAAATTAGGAAAAATAAATCCCTACACTAACAACCCCCCCCCCCCCCCCATAATCACAACTTAGGTGGGTAGTGTGGAAATAAATAATATGTCTCGATAACTAGGCTTGATCAAGTACCCATATACAAATCAATCTCTCATAAAGAAAAGAAAAGGAGAAAACCCATAGGAAAAAATCTCCCTCCCAAAAGAGAGACATAAGAGAAAGGAAGAGGCTAGAATCCCCCCTCGAAGATGATGTTGCTGATGATGTAGACCACACCCTAAGAAGAGCTTGTAGATGAATGAAATTTCTCTTGATGAAGGGTTTGGTAAATATATCTATAATTTGCTTTGAATATTGACAAAATATCAATTCAATGACCTAACCATGAATAAGATCCTAAATAAAATGCATGTGAATCTCAATGTGTTTGGTTCACTGGTGCTAAACTAGATTCCTACATATCTTTATAGTACTCTGGTTATCACAATAGATGATAGTGGGCTTCCTAAAAGGAATGCTAAACTCAGATAGAATCCCATGAAGCTAAATAGCCTCAATAACTATGTTAATATCTCCCTTGTACTTTACCTCTATGGATGATATAGAAATAGCATTTTGCTTCTTTATATATCAACTGATAGGACTAAAACTCAAAGAAAAATTGTAACTAGAAGTGGACTTGTGAGTCTGAGAATCACCAGCCCAGTCTGAATCTATAAATCCAACCAAGTCAAACTCTACCAAATTTTTAGTGAATCCCAAATCTATGAGAACCCTATATGTAGTGCAATATCCTCTTAACTGATTTCTAGTGTAGCTCATGAGGTTCCTGCATGAATCTAGAGACAAATCCCACTACTTATGAAATATCAGGCCTAGTATGAGTTAGATAAATGAGGCTACCAACAAGCTATCGATACCGAGTGGCATCAACTAATGGTGTAGAATAGTCAGCCTCAAGCTTGACCCTTGATAGAAAAGGAGTCAAATATGGCTTACACTCAGCCATGTGAAACTAAGTCAAAAGATCGAGAGCATAATTGGGCTATGCAAGGGATATCCCTAACTCAAAGTGTGAAATTTTGATGATAAAGAAGTAATGCAAAAGACCCAAGTCTATCATGTCAAATATATCATGTATATATGTCTTCACCACTGCAATTGTTGATGAAGAACTCCTAGTGACCAAAATATCATCAAAATAAGTACCAGTATCAATGGAGAATCATCTTGCCATCAAAAGTAAATGTTGGGGTCTAAATGACACCTGGTGAAACCTGATATAAGGAGAAAGGAATACATATTGGTGTATCAAGCTTGAGGGGCCTATTTGAGGTCATAAATAGATTTCCTAAGTCTACAAACTAAGGATGAATCTTGAACAAACTCAGGTGGCTACTCCATGTAGATCTCCTCCTCAAGGTCTCCATGAAGAAAGGCACTCTTCACATCCATTTGGTGCACATCCCAACCATGTGTTTTGGTTGTATCTAATGTGAGTTGGATTAAATTCATATTTTCAATAGGTGAAAAGGTATTGGAGTAGTTAATGGCAGCTACCTATGAAAAAACCTCGGTGACCAATCACGCCTTGTACTTATCGACTGACCCATCTGCTACAAACTTGGTCCAATATATCCACCTACATCAAACTATATTCCTTACCTTAGGAAGTGAAGCAAATCCCAAGTGTGATTTTTGATCAAGGAAGAATATTCTTCTTGCATAGCACTATCCCACTCAGGTATGCTTGAAGCATCTCGAAATATTTGTGGATTTGAAACTGAAGAAAAAAAGGCATGTAAACCATTCTGATAATCTTTCCAAGTATGTCTATCATATGTTGGATCCCATACCCAAGTGCCTACACTCTCAATTGCTTGTCTAGCCCAAAGTGGCTCAAAAGTGGGTGAGGTAGGTGTTGACTCCTCATCCTCTAAAGCATGACTAGAGGTGGATGTAGATGACTCTACATCACTATCCTCATTGTCTAAACTAGATTAAGAAGATGATGACTCTAATTTAGGAACCCACTCTGGATGATCTAAATCAAAAGAATATTCATCATGTCTAAGTAGATCTAATGAAGGAGAAGAAGTGTCAAGTGTTGAGTCTCTAAGACTCTCCTGAAAGTGAACACTTCTCTATATGAACAACTCACGTGTGGTCAGATGAAGAAGGTGGTACCCCTTGATACCATCTGGATAACCTACAAATATGTAAGGATGGGACTGACATTTTATATCTTTGCATTTATTCTTTGCATTTATTCTTTGGTATATGTGTCATAGTTGTAGATCTGAAAACCCTAAAGCGCTCAACATCAAGTTTCTTTTTATGCCAAGCTTTAAAGGGAATTATGCCTTTCAAATCTTTGTGAGGAACCTTATTTTGGATATAGCAAGCATAATTAATGGCTTCAACCCAATACTGAGGTGCCAAGGACTTAGAGTGAATCATACAACTAGCCATATGTTTCAAGAACCTATTCTTACATTTTGCAACTCCATTTTGTGAAGGACTGTAAGTAACTATGCACTATAAATCAATCCCATCTATAGTGCAAAACTACTTAAATTTGTTACTGACATATTCTCCTCCATTATCAGTTCAAATAATCTTTATATATTTCTCAGATTGCTTCTCAATAAGATCCTTAAAGTCTTGAAAATCTTTAAATACTTCAAACTTTTGCTTAAGAAAGTATACCCATGTGTATCTCAAAAAATCATCAATGAAAGTGAGAATGTACTTAGTCCTTGTAAAAGATGGACTAAGAAATGGCCTAGATACATCATTGTGTACTAACTCCAATACTTGTGAAGCCCTCCAAGCTTTGCCTTTGTCAAATTTTGCTTTGGGATGCTTCCCAAGAGAGCAACCCTCACAAAGTCCCTTAGAAAATTGGACTCGAGGCAAGCTTATAGCCATGTTATTTTTGCTAAGTTGTTCAAGGTAGCGGTAGTTGAGGTGGCCAAACCATTCATGCCATAATTTGAAAACTCCATTTGAGTGAGTCAATAATGTAGTAAAAGAAGAATTAGGTGCAAAATGTTAGAAGGTGTACAACCTAGCTTGGTGATCTACCCTACCCACTACCACTGTAGAATCATTATGCAACTCCTTGATGATAATTGAATCTGGTAAAAACTCAACCCTCATGCCCTTGCCAATATAAATGATTTGATATATGGATAAGAAATTGGTTGAAAGAGAAGGAACACTTAGAATATTATTGAATATTCCTCCTTCCATTTCAAAAGACCCTCTCCTTACAATTGGTACAGAAGGGTCATCACCCAAGCTAATAGAAGACATGCTACAAGGCTCTAAGGAATAAAACTCAACAAGTGAAGAGCCCATGTGGTGAGAAGCACCTGAGTCAACTACCCATGAAGATGTGAAAGCTACAACTACTAAAATGACCTTGCCCTTTTTTTCTCTTTACCTTTGCCCTTTGCCTTAGTAGATTCTTGGGTTGATGAATTCTACTTGATAGATTCAGGAACACCTATGTTGTGCTTATCTAGGATATGAGTTAGGTGATCTATTTGCTTATTCATGCACTTGTGTTCACCATGCCCATTTTTATAAAAATAGGCACACTTAACCTTCTCCTTCTTAAGTTTTGCTTTGAAAGAGGAAGTTTCAATGTTGGTTTTGATAGAGATACTTTTTTTCTTCTTTTCTTGATCCTTATTCTTTTTCTTCTTCTCTTTAGTTGAAGTCTTTTCTATATCATTTCTAGAAATCAAGGCTTGAGGTTTACTAGACTTCACTATGCCCATCTGGATCAACTTGTCTTGCTCCCTGGCCAAGTCAGGAATAAAGGTGTCTAAAGAGGGCATTTTCCATGCAATGTTAAAAGCACTTTTGGTGGCATGGAAGGTGGAAACAAACATTGAATGGTTAAGACCTAGTTTGATGAGAATAGAAAGAATAAGTTGGTCATCTTTATTCTCTATCCCACATTCTTTCAACTGAAATCTTAAGGCCTTAAACTTAGTGAATAAATCCTGAAGGGTATCAAAGTTACTAGGACTTAGTCTAATGAATTCTTTCTCAAACTCGTGACTTCTCATCTCATCAAGCTTCCCAAACAATGTTTCTAAGGTGACCCATACATCATTGGGAGTCTTAGAAAATTTTAGGTGAAAAAAGAGACTAAGGGATATGAACAAACTCAACAACCCATAAGATCCATCACTATGATTGTGCCACTTTAATTTTTCAGCTTTTGTCTTAGGTTCAACTTCACTACCCATTATTATCCTATACAATCCTTTACTTCTTAGAATGATGGTCATTTTGATCTTCCATTTGTAATAATTGAAGGGAGTTAGTGGGTTTAAATAAATTGAGTCCATTTTAGTTCCAAAATTAAGTGAAATGGAGTTATTATAGGTTGTATTTGTTGTAGAAAGAAAATGCAAGAATAAAATAGAAAGTGCAAATAAGCTAGGGACACCCCCCCAAAAATGTGAAATGTTGAACTCCCCAAATGCTGTAAGTGCATGCTCAAAAGATGTCAAACTTAGTTGATAATGCATCTAGAGCAATTAGTGCAAGTCAAGAAGACAAGTTTATGCAAACAGGACGTCAAGCTCGGCTGAAAATGCGTCCAAGGTGAGACCCAAAAAATGGGACTTTATCAAGTAGTGCATTTTTCAAAAAAATTAGGCCAATGTGTGGAAAATACAAAAACAAATAACTTTGCAAAAAATGGCACTCAATTTTGAGTTATGATTTGCAAGATTTTAAAGTTTTAATTTCCTATAAAATAGGCCTATTGATTAAAAAAAATGTGCTTTGAACTTTAAAAAAAGAACTTAGTCAAAGGGAACCTAGCATTCCAACCACTCATTGGAACCAGAATTTAATGTCAAAAATTCTCAAGCAAATTACAAGTCTCTTACAATCCTTCCTTAATAAATAGTTTTTTTTTTTTAAAAAAAACTTTACAATAATCACCAAATTCATTTTTGTTTTGAGTAATAGTTACTAAAACCACCATAATTTATAAATTTATTTATGAAATTTAAAATTTTAAAATGATCCAAAAAGCTAAGAGAAAGATGCACCAAACCCAGAAAAGTTTAGAAAAGAACAGTCAGATGAAAAGCCAACCATGAAAATCAATGTCTTCTTGCAAATATATGGAGCCAAAAAATAGAGCCATACAACCAACTCAATGTAGATGAACAATTTGGAAGCATGCTGCCTTTATATTTGACCTTCAAATATATTTAGTAGAACCAATCTATGAAATTGGAAGATAAAAGAACACATATTCCAAACAATCTGACAAAGAACATATAATTTTGAATGAAAGCTTAACAAAAAATAAACCTAGACTAACGTTTACCACAAGTAGGCTCTAATACCATATCAAAGTTGTTCAGGATCTAGATAAAGTGAATGCAATGGAGACATGATCACACAAGATGAATCTAGTGCACACCACAATGATGCTAAAGCAATTTGAAATCATAAAAAGAGATAAATTGTACAAGACAGATAGGAGAAAACCCAATATTTGATTAAAGGAAATAGGCTTAAATTGAGCATACAAATAGGAGATCACAAATGTAACTCCTATTACAGTGATGGTCAAAGCACCTAATGAATAGAATGTAACTCCTCCACAAAAGGTGGTGACAAGTGCCTAAAATAGAGGAGTAACTCCCATACCCAGAATAGCTGGTCAAAGGAGTTACTTCTCTATAACACAATATGACAAGTCTATGACACACAATCTCCACATAAGAAACCCTAATCTCCAAATGTGGGAAAACTCCATATGCAAAAATATAATATTCCTAATTAAATAAATTGGGAAAAATAAATACCTACATTAACAGTTACTTTTTGGTATAGGTGAACAAAAATGTTTTTCAAGTTAATTAAAATTTACTTTATAGACTTATTTATGAAAGTGAAAGTAGATTTTGATTGGGAAAATTCTCTTGAAGTTTACTATATAATGTGCACTGTGTTGGAACCAACATTCTAGTGCCATAGATGATTAAAAAAATGGAACTCTAGTTTGAAAGATGTTGAAACAATTTTTGAAGTTATTAAAGTCACCGAAACAAGAAATTTTTTAAATTTAGGTTGAAACAACATTAATTTTATCAAATAATAATAATAATAATAATAATAATAATAATAATAATAATAATAATAATAATAATAATAATAATAAATGTCATTTAAATTATTCACATGGTCGCACCTTTATGACTCTCAGTTCTATCTAGACGATGGTTGTCTACACAAATGCATGTCCACGCATCTATGAGGTTAGCTGGCCTAGTATTGATGGTTAATGTGGCTAAACATCCATGAGGTTATCTATTGATTTTCATTCACACATTCAATAGCTGACATGTCCATGGACACACATTTGATGAAGATGGTCAGATAACTGACATCCCCATGGACATGCATCTATGGCTAAACAAATAGAAAGACTTACCCATTTCAAATTTAATTTCATGAACTTTGTTGAAAAACTAGATGGTTTTAAAAAAATTCTCCACCCTATGTTGGGGGAGGAGTTATGGAAGTAGTTTGGGGACAACCATGGTTTTAACAAAACCATTTAAATTTTTAATTTTGTCTTATGTGGCCAACCATTCATACATATTCTTTCTAAATTTGATTTTTTGAAATTTTTAAAATACTTGGAATTTATCACTATTTCCAAATTTAAAATTTACTTTTGAAAATTTAAATGATTTTCAAATTAGTTCATGAAGTCCTTTAAATTGTTTAACAAGTCATGGCATTGGGTAAATGAAGGTTGAGATGATATTTTTAGGCATAGTGCTAATAATGAAAGTTCTTTATGGGAACCAGTTTAACATGACAGAGGTATTTTTTAGATTCAATCACACATGTAGCTCAATATATTCAAAAATAATGCAAACACACTTAAGTAGGAACTGAGCGAGCAAGGCTTCCAAGACAAGTTAGGAGGTCAAGAATCCATTTTCATGCTAGGTGTAAAATATAAAATTTTACCAAACAGACATGGTCTATCTAATGAAAATGGTTTTGGGATTCATTTTGACACACAAACTAAGGTGGGTTATCGAGTAAACCTAAAAGTGCTAATAAAAAATGATTGTGAGATGGAATAGTTAAAAAATAAAAAGATATTCGCTAATTTTGTAGGAATTAAGGTGTGTTGTCAAAGAAATAACATAATTGAATGGAAAATGTTTATCATTCCACTTCACAATTATCAGATCTACAATTATGATAGAAGAATAGATATTGTCTATTCTCTTTTAGTCATGTATTTATCATACACAATAGCATAATTATAATTTAATTTAAAATGGTTGTCATTACATTTCACACTTATCAAATTTACGATCACAATGGGGCAAGAACATTGTTCATTATATTTCAATTATGAATTCTACTCAACATTGAGTGAAAATACATAATAAAAAATGTGTTCATCATGGGGGCATGAACATTGTTCATTACCTTTCAATCGTGCCTTTTTTTTACATGGAGTGAACTTGAGTGAATTTGAACAAAATTTTACAATTGAATCTATAAGCCATTTGCAGTGGTTGATTCATTTTTATTGATGTGTTAAGGTTCAATGATGCTTAACACATCACTCTTTAAGCCAACATAGAGTTTTCATTTCATTTAAGAATTTTTGTTCAAGTAACCACTTGTAATATTGTTCATTTTACTAGAAAGGAAGTGAAAAAGGCTATAATTTCCCTCTTTTTCTCCACAATGATAGGTTCAAAAAAATTGCCTTAGTATCACTATTATTCATGACAAGACCACACTCTATAAGCATAATCCATGAGTGAAATCATATGGCATACATATAGGTGTAGTTTTTATCTAAATATGTTTTTTTTATTACAACTATATTTTCTTTAACTAAGTATAAACTTATCTAATCCCATACATCATCTCTTTTAGGAACATTGGCACAAAAAAAGTCTAGATTCACAATCACCAATGTAGGTTTGCATTCTCTTTTCCCTTTTCTATTATTTGTAGTTCTATTAAAAAGCTATATTAAATCGGGATAAACATAAATACCTAGATTTGGTACAAGCATTATGTCATAATACATTTTAAGAAAATTTTCATGTATATATCTCAAGCCACAAACTAAGTACTTAGTGGTGCACTTATCTTATTATTATCATTGTCTTACTAATTATATTTGATTGTGACACCCTTATCCTACCATGACCAGCTTCAAATGACATATTACAGATAACTTTGGCCCTCCCTGTCACCCTAGAGTCTCTTAATCCTTGGTTCATTTTTGAGATTTACAGTCAGTATCAATTGTTGATAGTAATCAGAAATAAAATAACTTACCTAGGTCTCTTTTTAATTTCTTTTGAGAACATTTCACTTTATGATTGTTTCTTAGGCATGTTTCAACTTCTTTTGTCATATTTTGTACACCACTACATCCTTAATTCAAACTTAGAGACTCGTATATACAAAGATACTATAAGGTATTTAGGAAAAGCACATTACATTGTCAAAATACTTGACAAGATTCATATTTCACCTACAAAAATTTTAGAGCTGAATCTAAATTTTACAAGGGTCAATTCATATATGTATGCTTTTACCAAGGGAAAGATAAGAAAACTAACATCTAAGATTGCATATAAAATTACACATATACATATTAATGGGATAACTAAATTTGAGTCTAATACCTCTTCAAAGTATTGAAAATGTAATGCATCACTTGGTCTATTAACAGGGATTGACCAAGCTCAATTCAACTAAACCCTTTTCTCTAACACCCCACCATTTGATATTGGATCATTATGAAAAATTAGGGATTGAACATACAAGCACTCCCACTTGAATTTGAAAATATATAATTATAAAAATAGACATAAAAGGCATAGTTGCATTACCTTCGAATAAATTATTCATGTATTGTATGTTGGTTAATTCTGACCACTATAGTTAGTATTGATCAGTTATACTAATTAAATCCATCAGGACAACCAAAAGAAAATAGATAGAGACAAATAATGTATAAAGTAGTGATACAATCCTAAATAAGAGTTTAGATAGTCAAACTTTAGATCCATGTGGCAAACAAGCTAAGAATCCCATTTCCTCATATTGTATATTCATTATTATATTTACCATGTATGTCTATGTATATTGTGTAAATATGAATTAAGGTGTTATTTTAATCATTTCTTTATTATTAGGGTTTATTAATCCAAATTAGGGTAAATACGTACCCACTAATGCCAATAATACTAAATTCTCAATGTATCATAACACATCATAAGAACTAGCACACTCCATAAAGAAAATGTAGACTGTCATCCCAAACTCACAAAGGTTCACAAGAAAATTTGTTCACAATTTTTTTAGTAGAGATCACACACTTTGAATCTAATGGTTAATATATATAATCTTCAAAAAATATTCTACACCAATATCCTCCAAAACACACTTTTGTATGCCACTCCTTATTTTAGAGATTGAAAACTTTACTTCACTTATCTATGTATAAATTGAGTAGAAAGCTACAACTGACTTGCACAAGGATACACAAGTTTAACTTCTTCATGGTCTCAATTTTATGCATCAAATAGACTATATAGGAGTAGTAAAACACATGTGCAAGGATACATAAAATAGTATAAAAGGATTGTGTGTAAAGAACAAAAGCATCATGTTTCAACACTTGGTCTTCTTTCTCGATGCAAGATCATCTATGAACCTAAATGCTCTTGCATTATACATTACAGGTAATAAAAATGTGTGGGCATGGTGCTTATACACTTGGGATAGGTGATAGAACCACATGAACCATTTCAAAAACTTGGGACTTTTATGGGCTTCAAATATTATCCATCTCTCAATTTAAATTGGAGAGTATAAATTAGAGAGTACCTTCACAAGTCATATATCTGATGATGTATGAGGCTACATCCCTCTAGCTACGAGTAGGTTGAGTCTCTCCACACTACCTTTCTTCAGTACTAGTCTTTCATCTCCTTGATAGAATTTTTATTTATTTTCTTGACCATTGAGTTTATCTTGGTAGTTTTCTCTTATACTTGGTAGCCCAATTGCTTGGCTTACTAGTTTTTTAGTGAGTCCAAATGTAATACCATGTATAGTATCTTTCTCTCCTATAAATTCCCTAGTAAGGGGTTTTGAGAAATGATGTAATTTCTCAAAATAAGTGGTCTATCCCACTTTATCGATGACAACCTAGTTGGTTGGGTCTCCTTGAAATTGCCTATGATCTATGGGTTCCCATCTCACAACCAACCCTCCAATTCTATCTAGGTTTAGCTTTCTAATGACCCTTTCAATCGATAATTATCAACACACTTAGTTTGGATTCTAGAGTTTTGCCTATAGTAAAAGTAGGATTTTTTCAATGATGCGATTTGTGGTTGTATGTTGTAGGTAATGTCATGTTTCAAATTTGCTTGAATGGATTTTATTCATAAGTGAAAATAATAAAAGTGATTATTTTCCCTATTGATTATATGATGTCATCATGGATGTTTAATTTGCACCTATGGACTATGCCAAAGTACGTGGAATTAATTACCCACATCATTCCCCCCCATGTGAGGTGTCACTTGTCCTCAAGTGGTGTGGAATGAGTAGGATGAAAAAAGAGAGGATGGGGTCATGATGAGGGTATGAATGTGAGTGGAAACAAGACTTAATAAATGTCTTTATAATGATTAAATATGATTTTCAATATAATACATGCTATATTAAGAATAAAAAATGATTTTTTATGATCAAAATATATAGTGTACCTTTTTAATAGTTTGCCTAAGGTTATGCAAAGGATTTGAATGTGATTGGTTGCTAGAATGTAATGATTTATTGGTAGTTATAACTTGACTGAAGTAGCCCTCTTGAGTAATCATGAGATAATAGGATGTTAGTCTTCCATGATACCCTCAACAACTTTCATGTAATCATGATAGCCTACATGGAATTGGAGTAGAGGTCTTTTATTTGGATGAGAGATTCTTGTCTTCATACCATAAGGTGGTCACTATAGATCTTTGTGTTATCCAAATTAGGTGTTGCATGAACATAAAAGATGGTAGTTGAGAGTGTTTTTGCTATGTGATATTCCTCTACATAAGCCTACTAATGCTTTTTCTCTATGTTGTGTTACTCCCTATGGATTTTGTGCCTAGTGAAGTTTTCCTTTAACAACTATTAAGGTTTTCAAACTTGGGACCTATGCTCCCAAAAATCCTAGGTATCACTATATGACAAAGTGAAATCATCTCCATGAAATGACCATAAGCTAAAAGTAGTTCATGTGTGTCCTTATAGCCATAAATTTTGGTCTGTAACAATTCAATAGAGATTCGTAATATATGCATTGGTTGTGGCTCTTACCTTTTTATTTAGGGGTATTCCTAAGCAATATTTTGACTTTTCTACTCTAATCCTCCTTCACTCCTAATCTAGCTTGTTTGGTGTCTTCTATGAATTTATCAAAAGACCATAGCCAAGGCCATAGCTTAGAGTTGGTGAAGAATAACCTACATGCACTTATAGAGGTGTTAGGATGTACCTAAATAAACCATAGGTGGTGCCCATAACAACTACAAAGTTGTGCCCAACTATGGGGAAGGTGCCCATAGCAGGCTATAAAAGAGCCCATAACAATTGAAAGAATACCTTTATTGACAAAGGTGCTTATAAAAATGGTGAGGGAGGTGATTGTAATAGCCACATAATAGCTCATGGCAACTAGATGAAGATGAACATTTTTGCTCAAAATGATTATTTATTTTTCATTTTTATTTTTACCCTTAAATAGCCAATAAACTAGTTTTCTATTTAAGTCCATTTTACAATTCTAGATAGCTAGCAAGCTAGTTTTCTACCCAAAAACTAGCAACAATGCCCAAAAAGGGTATTCATTATTGATTTTTATTTTCACTCTAACTACTACCTATAGTAGAATGTTTATTTTGAACCCTTGACAAGTCAGCTATGAGGGTGACTGGTCAAGGACCAAGTGAAAGTCTTAGTCTTCATGCCAGAAAAGGGCTAGGATGTTTTCCTCTCTTTCTTCATCTATGTGTTGGTTGGTTCTCCCTTTATCTAGTGAGACATAATGTTGATATAGTACATCATTGTATCCATTTTATAATTACATGTGTATGTATTTAGTAAACTCCTTCTGAGTGAGTTTTTATACAACTTTAGTCTATGACCATTTACCAGTAGATAAAATATTATTGGATCAATGGTTTGGAGTTACACTACTCCATTTTCATAAACATGCTCAATCTCAAATGGACCAAGCCATCTAGTCTAGAGTTTTCCCTTGTGATCCTTATATTTTGAATCAAAAAGAAGGGCCCAGTCTCTTACATTGAATTACATAGTCTTAATGTACCTATTATATCATCCAATCCACTACTACTATACAAGTTTTATATTCTATAATGCCTATTATTTGTATTCATATAAGGCATTTAGTTGTATAATCCTTTCCTTCTATGTTTTAGATATATCCATCCCATGTTCTAGTGTTTTCCATAAGGTCTTATGCTTAAATTTAATGGTCAAGATGGTTTTCTTTCCACATACCAACTCATATGGGGTGAATCTTGTAGTGGTCTTCCACATGATTTTATAAGTCCAAACAGATTCAAAAAGACTAGCCTCCTAATCCTTATGGGACATACTAACAGTCTTGGTCAAAATATTTTCTAGCTCCTTGTTGGGTGACTTCCACCTATCCATTGGACTGTGGATGATATGGAGTTGAATTCTTATGCCAAATCTCATATTGTTGGACCAAGGCAATAATTAAACTAGTAGTGAATTGGAGTCTTTGATCAATAAATATTTCTCATGGCACACCATATCTTGTGAATATTTATTTATTGAGAAAAGATGCCACCTTCTCATCCCTAGAATGTGTAAGATCTTTTACTTCTATTCATTTAGTGACATATTCAGTACATACAAAGATGTACTCTTTATTATTGAATTTTTGTTTAAAAGGTTCTACAAAGTCTAGACCCTATTTTTCAAATGGTTTAAGCACCATTTGAATCTAAAAATACATCTCATCTGAATGTGTGGGTTTTCCCATACATTGACATCTCTCACAATGAGCAATATACCTTATTACATCTTTATGGAGTGAGGGCCAATAATATCCTGTATTCAAGATTTTTATTGCTATACGCTTGGCTACAAACTATCTTTCACATGGTTCATCATGATAGGCTTTGAGGATATATGAAACTTCATTTTCTCTGAGACATATTCTGATGATGGAGTCATGCCCAATATAGAAAAGGAATCTAGACAACCATGAATACACATGACTTTTCTGAATCAAAGATCTTTTTTATTTAGGGAGGAAGTGTTATGGAAGTAACCATGTTATAAGGTAGTTAATAATATCAAAATACCAAAGTGTGGTAATGGTGAGGGAAAATAGAGGATCATCTAAAAATGAGTCATCCACTATGGTATCTTCTTAAGAGGATTGTAGTCATGATAAGAAGTCAGCCATGACATTGTCCTTATCAAGCTTATCTACAATATTTAGATCAAATTCTTGTAATAAGAGTAGTCATCTTATCACTCTATCTAGGACAACTAGTTTGTTCATAAGGTACCTAATGGTTGCATGTTCTGTATGAATAAAGACTTGATACCCTATTATGTAGTGACAAAACTTGTTGATCGCATAGACCACTATCAAGAACTCTTTTTAAGTGATCATGTAATTTAATTTTGTTGCCTGCAAGTTCTTGCTTAAAAAATATATAGCATAATTGAGTGATTCTTGATTTTGGCCTAACACATCTCCTAGGTCAGTATCAAAAGCATCTATGTGAATATGAAAGGGAAGCTTCCAATCAAGACTACACAGAATAGGGGTGGTGGCCAATAATTCTTTCAATTGTTTGAAGGTTGTATCATAGGTAGGAGTCCATATAAATTCAACATCTTTAGTTAGGAGAGTGAAGAATGGTGTTGCTAATTTTATAAAATTATTGATAAATCTCCCATAGTAATCATCATGTCCTAAAAACCTCCTAGCATATTTCTATTTTTCAGGAAAAGGCAAGTTTTTTATGATGCTGATTTTTGTAGGGTCAACATTAATTCCTTCAACAGATACATGGTGGCCTAAGATAATGCCTTCTATCATAAGCATATATCATTTCTTGTGACTTAAGGACAAATGGTGCTCCTGATAGTGTTTTATCACTTTCTCCAGGTTCTTCAAGCACTCATCAAATGTTTTGCCATAAATAATGAAGTCATCGATATATATTTCTACACATTCATTGGCCATATTTGCAAAGATACTCAAGACAAAACTCTAGAATGTTTTAAGAGTGTTACACAGCCCAAAAGGTAAAACAACATAAGCATAATTACCCCAGGGACAAGTGAAGGTGGTCTTCTCTTGGTCCTCAAGAGTAATTCTAATCTAGTTGTAACCATTGAAGCCATCTAGAAAGGCAAAATATTTCTTTCTTGCTAGTGTATCCAACACCTGATCAATGAAGGGTAGAGGAAAGTGATATTTTATGGTTGTTATATTAAGTTCCTTATAATATATGCATACATATCATTCTCCATTTTTATTTGGTATAATTACTAATGGTGAAACCCATTCATTGTCTAAAATAGGATATATAAATCTAGTGATCAAAAGTTTTTACAATTCCACTTTGACTATTTCTCTAAGAGCTAGATTCATCTTACATTATGGTTGTCTGATTGGTTAGTACTCTTCTTTGATATAGATATGATGTGTGTATGCTTTTGGAGTAATTCCTTACATATCCTCATAATCCCATGTAAAAGTGCATTGGTTTACATGTAACATATTGACTAGGTGCTTTTCCTCATTTGACTCCAACTTGTTGTTAATAAGCAATGTTTTTCCTAAAGAGATTTTAATTTGTTGTGAGAGTTATTTCATAATTTATATATTGATAATGGATCTATTTTGGCTGCACCTATTAGGTAGCAATTGGTGGAATATTGCCTATACAGATGCATCAAAATTGTCTTCTTCTTAGTGGTTAAAAAATGGACACGCAACATATTGCAGGTGATTGAGATCTGCAAAATGAGTTTGGCAATTATTCTAAAGAATATTAGAGAGAATTGTATCTTCTTTCTAATTATCCAAGGTCCATGCATGATCTATGGTGAATATAGGATTCCAAGGAGGTTGGTCTACCTCATCTTCTTTAGCCCATAATGTATGCTCTAATGCCAAGGCCAGTTGTGTTGGAGGATAGAGGACCAATTTCTTAGTGTGGTTGCCATTGGATATCAACATGTTACTTTATATGTAGTTGATGAAGGCATAAACAATGGAAAGTCAAGGTCATCCTAAGATAAGAGGATATCCACCCAAATTAGACTTTGGATGTAGCATAATGAAATCTATAAGATACTTCTAAGAATCTACAGTAATGACAAGATCTTCAATAAATCCTTTTGGTCATATTGTATACCTGTCATCCATTTACAACATTGTAGATGTGGTATGAATATTGTTCAACTAAATTTTATTCATGGTTTTAGTTGTCATTACATTTATTATAGTCCCCAGGTCTATCAATGTATTAGATAGCTATTGGTCATGGATCTAGACTGTTACTACTAGGCATCCTAGATCTGAATATTTCTTTGGTAGGGTGTTGCCTAGCATAATGTTGACCAGTTGGCCAATCACATGCATTGTATTTGGATCCTTCTTCTTCCTTCTAAGTTTACATAGATATAAGTTTTTAATAACTTTGTAATATATGGGCACATCCTTTATGGCTTGGAAAAGAGGAATTTTAACATAGAGGTTTTTGAGCTTTCCTATGAAATCAAATTTAGGCTCAATTACATGGCACTAAAGGCTAAGACATTCTATAAATGGTGGGGTTGTTTCATCAACAGCTTTATTTTTTAGTTCAGAGAGTTCTTGTGGTGGTGAAGGTGGGTTATCATGATCTTTTAGAGATTTTTAATCTAAATCCATTATTATGGGTGGGGCTAGGGGTGGTAGAAATTTCCCTGAATGTAGGTGAGCTTTATTAATATTCACCATATATGTCAGTTACTAGATAGGTTCAATATTGAATATTGGTTAAACTAGCTTATTTGTAGGTTTCTACATGGGCTGGGTAGGGTATTGGTTAAGATTGGGTGTAACTATTGTATTGGGCATAAGAGTAGGAGGTTTTTATTGATGCTATGGAGGGAATCCTCCCTGATGGTTTCCCCAAGGCTAATTGGGTGTCTAGGGTTGTTGCCACTAGTTTGTGAAGAGTGAGCCTTGGGGTGGTTGCCAAGCTTGTATCCAAGGTGGGGATAGATTTTGTGGAGGCTTTCAAGAGGTGGTGTAATAGCTTTTTTGAGTTGGCTACCAGCTGGAATTAAGAGGTGGATTTTTTGTTCATAAACTAGTCTAATTGGGAGTAGTATTTGCAAATTATAAATTAAAAGAGGTAGAATTTTCAAAAGGTAGATTTTGTCTCATACCCAGATAAGATGGTCATTAAACCCATGGTTTTCTATGTGCAACATAGAAAACTTAGTCCTCATATATTCTTATAGCATGTAGCTATACTATTTCTAGTTTTTTAGCTATGATGTTAGCTACTTTAGCTTGAACCTCATGATCCCTACAATCTATCTTCTTCTTATTACAATCCAGATAATAGATGGTCAAAGTTTGATCTAAGGTTGATTGCTTTTGACTTGAGTGCAAGCTATCCTGTTGGATGGCCAAGTGACAAATGATATCTTGTCTCATTTTTTGTAACAAGTTATTAACTTCATATTTTTATAGGCCACTTGTAGATGCTAGTAGAAGCTTGCTACCTCTAACTTTGTTTATGGTAAACCTAGAATATTTTTTGCTCAACTCCTTGATGTCTATGCATGGAAGGTGGGAGATATCTCCCCCACTCATTAGGTCCAAGGCTTCTAGACAATCTTATCTAGATCCTTTTAGGAATATGAGTTTTATAAGCTCTTCTCTTAGTGTACTTGGATTGAATTTTTGTACACTAAACATGAACTGTTCAACATAGTCTTCCAAGGATTCATCCCCTTCTTGAATCATCCTAAATATGTCATTTATTCTATAATTTCTTCCTCATCCATATTCCTGATACTTGACCAAAAATTTATTTTTCATGTCCTCCCAAGTGTGGATTGAATTACTACCTAGTCCCATGAATTAGTGAAGTACTAAGTCTTTGAGGGTGGCTAGAAAAAGTTTTAATTTCTGTGCTTCCTGCCTGTAGTCATATATTCTATAGA
Source organism: Torreya grandis (assembly GCA_037957365.1). Classification (NCBI taxonomy): domain Eukaryota; kingdom Viridiplantae; phylum Streptophyta; class Pinopsida; order Cupressales; family Taxaceae; genus Torreya; species Torreya grandis. Next base: position 731,940 of record JARHVA010000576.1, read on the forward strand.
GGCTATCAAATTCAAAAAAAAATGTGTTTAGGTCTTTTGATAATGTACCTATGAAATTGGGAAAGGCTAAGGGTGGAATATTTTTCATTTGTATTACCCTTATTGCATTTGGAATAGGAAATTCAAAAGTAACTATGTCTAGAGTCTTGTAGTCATCCACAAACTCTCCTTCTCTATTCATGATGGATTTTCTTCTGATATGGATACCAAAGGTACTCAGGATCACATCTTCAAATTTTATATCAGTCCCCTCTTCAGTATGATGGTAAATATTTATTTACTGATCTGTAGTCTTTTTACCAAATAAGAAATTTATAGATTCTCTTGAGATTTCTTTGATTTGAATAAGAAAGCCTTGCTAGAATGTTGTTATGATGTTACTTTCTAAAGTACATGGTTTGTGTAGTTATTATCCTTTGTTTCTTCTTACCAAATTAGCTAATGCTTTTTTGTATCTATTTTAGTTTTCAAATCTAATAGTAATTTTTTTTACGCTATCTCTTTCAGTTTATAATATTTCCTTCTTCAAGAGCCTTCCAATTTATGGTATATTTTTCAATA
>JARHVA010000576.1:740000-767500 GCA_037957365.1 Torreya grandis
ATAAACCAAATGTGAACAAAACCAATAGTTATTCACAAAAAACATATGAAAAACATGTATAATACAATGGAGAAACCTTGCTTAAGTAGGCAAGGAGAAACAAGACTTGAGCCTAACTAGCCAATGTAGGATAAATCTTCACATAGGACAAAAGTATCAAAAGGACAAAAATCCTATCTAGAACTTAGCAAGCATGAGAAATATACTCTAACAATCCATTTGATGCAATATTGAATTCTTTTCATGATTATAAAAATGAATGGACTAATTCTCAAGATTGAACATTAGAGCATGATAATGATTTCATTTATGATGATGATGATGATGATGATGATGATGATGATGACTATTTTTAAAATCATGGATATGAGTATTAATATGCACCTGATTAAACAAATGAACATAAGGATATATTAAACACATCATCTTCTCTTTCCTCTTCCTCTTCTCTTATTCCTAAAACTCAAATTAACAACATAATGCCAAAATAACCTCTTGTTAGTAGTGTTTTATTACAATGCGATCTTAATTTTTCAACTACTTTTACTACTTCATTATTCAAAATAAATCAATATAAGTACATTGCATGAAAATCACTTTCAAGTGATTCAAATAAAGTATATAAAAAATAATGAATCTTCTTTACCCTTCTCAATTACATTTCAAAATGCAAGTATAAGGAATGTTACACCTTTTCACCATGCACAAACTAAGGTAGATGAAATTCCTTTATCACCTTCATTCACATTTCAAGCTAAATGCAATGATTCTTTACCACAAATAGATAAGACACATTTTTCTAATTTCAACATATGTCATAATTTACAAAAAGAAAACATGACTGTTACTCCTTCTTCCTTTGATACTCAAATAGAAAATGATAATCATGCTTGCATTTCAAAAATGACTAATACATATATACCTTGTATTACACTTACACAAGATGATACATTGCATAATAGTGAAAAGTTGAAATCTTGTCCTTCTCCTTCTCTTAATGAAAATTTGAATGATGCTTCTTCTGCTCTTACCTATTCAAATGAATTAAATTGTGATTTTGAGGAACAATGATGATTATTGTGATTATGATGATGATGACATAGAATCTACAACTTATATTTCTCTTACTTCACATATTTCTCTTATTCAACCAAACATTAGATCACATGTTAAAATATCCACACACACTTATTCTTATGTGCACAATTTTCATTCACTAAAAAATAAAGTACCTTCTATTCAAACTAATAATACAAAGAATACCAATAAAACCCCTTCAACTCCCCTTACTATAGTAAGACCTAGTTCTCAAACAAACCTAAACAAGGGTGATAGCTTATTTACCTCTAACCAGGTCCAAGTTATCTCACCTAAAAAGGTTATTAATATCACACCAAGCATTTATAAATAAGGTTTCCAATATTATATACCAATGACTAAGATAAATAATAAAATTCAAGAATTGAATGAACCTCTTGGCGATAATAATAATATACCTTTAAAAGTGTTAATTTACTTAATGCATGCTATGTGTAATTTTCAAAACCAAGTACACCATCTCACTTTGGATAAAAAATCATACCAATCTCAGGTCAATGCCAATGTAATACATGGAAACCCTTTTCCATGCAGAATCTCAACTACAAGGTTCTCACATAATTTTTTAGATACTAGTATTACCTATATTTTATGGGCATGGAGATACATACTTTCACCTTCAAGCTTATGATAAAGCCATGGCCCAAATTACAAATAAGTTGATTCTACTACAATTATTTCCAAATTCCTTACAAGGGGAAGCACTAAATTGGTTCCAACATATAATCCATAGTGGATATTTACACACATATGAGAAACTAGAGATAATCTTTCTTAGACATTACATACAGAATAAGGGACTTATAGTCACACGTGAGATGTTACCTTCATTATGTTAAGACAAAATAGATTGTACCTCAAAGTAAATTTTATAGTTTAAGGCTTGTTTACATCAATCAATTTATCAACCTATAGATTTATAAGTGAAATGCATCTTTGTTAGAGGTTTAATTTCTCCTCCCAAGAATATATTGCTATATCAAACATCTATCTCATTAAAGGCACACTTAGGAATAGATATTACATAGTCAGAGATAGATTTGGATTTAGATCCTTCAGAACCTTAGTTTTCAAATTTGGTATAAGAGCCTATTACACTTCCAACTAATAAACCAATTAAAATCAAACAACCAATAAAAATACTTAGTAAGGGAAAAGAGCCACTCTATATAATATAACCTATAGTGAGTAGCACACAAGATATACATAGAGGGGTTATACAATTTTTTGATAAGGTTGGGCATCATGACATTTTTCTTGTACTACTAGATAAGGGGATGATTACACTTCCTTCAACTACTCATCATCCACTTGACCATTTACACTAGGTACCACATAAGCATTATTATCCTTTTCATTGGATTAATGGACATTCAAATGATTTTGTTGGTAGTGTTTTATTACAATGTGATCTTAGTTTTTCAACTACTTTTCTACTTCATTATTCAAAATAAATCAATATAAGTACATTACATGAAAATCACTTTCACATGGTTAAAAAAAAGTAGATAAAAAATAATGCATCTTCTTTACACTTCTCAATTACATTTCAAAATGCAAGTACAAGGAATGTTACACCTTTTCATAATGAACAAACTAAGGTAGATGAAATTCCTTTATCACCTTCATTAACATTTCAAACTAAATACAATGATTCTTTACCACAAATAGATAATGCAAATGTTTCTAATTCCACCATATGTCATAATGTATAAAAATAAAACATGATTTCTACTCCTTCCCTTGATACTCAAATAAAAATGATAATCATGCTTGCATTTTAAAAATGACTAATACACAAATACCTTGTATTACACTTACACAAGATGATACATTACATAGTAGTGAAAAGTTAAAATCTTATCCTTCTCCTTCTCTTAATGAAAATGTGAATGATACTTCTTATACTCTTACCTCTTCAAATGAATTAAATTGTGATTTTGAGGAACAATGGGATAATAATGATTATTGTGATTATGATGACGATGACATAGAATATACAACTTCTACTTCTCTTATGTCACATATTTCTCTTGTTCAACCAAAAATTAGATCACACGTTAAAACACCCACACACACTTATTCTTATGTGCATAATTTTCATTCACTATAAAATAAATCACCTTCTATTCAAACTAATAATACAAAGAATACCAATAAACCCCCTTTAACTCCCCTTACTATAGTAGGACCTAGTTCTCAAACAAACCTAAACAAGGGTGATAGTTTATTTCCCTCTAACCAGGTCCAAGTTATCACACCTCAAAATGTTATTGAGATCACACCAACCATTTATAAACAATGACTCCAATATTATATACCAATGGCTAAGATAAATAATAAAATTCAAGCATTGAATGAACCTCTTAATAATAATAATATACCTTTACAAGTGTTAATTTATTTAATGCATGATTTGTGTAATTTTCAAAACCAAGTACACCATCTCACCCAAGTACACCATCTCACTTTAGATAACAAAGCATACCAATCTCAGGTTGATGCTACTGTAATACATGGAAACCCTATTCCACGCAGAATCTCAACTACAAGGTTCTCATATAATTTTTCAAATACTAGTGTTACCTATATTTTATGGGCATGGAGATGCATACTTTCACCTTCAGGGTTATGATAAATCCATGGCCCAAATTAAAAATAAGTTGACTCTACTACAATTGTTTACAAAATCCTTATAAGGGGAAGCACTAAATTGGTTCCAACATACAATCCCTAGTGCACATATGAGGAACTAGAGATAATCTTTCTCAGACATTACATACATAATAAGGGACCTATAGTCACACATGAGATGTTACCTTCACTATGTCAAGGCAAAATTATACCTCAGAGTAAATTCTATAGTTTAAGGCTTGTTTACATCAGTCAATTTATCAACCTACAAATTTAGAAGTGCAATACATCTTTATTAGAGGTTTAATTTCTCCTCTCAAGAATATATTGCTATATAAAACATCTAAAAATTTAAACATCTATGACATGCAGCTATCTAATTAGAGGCATAGTTGGGAATAGATGTTACATAGTCAGAGATAGATTTGGATTTAGATCCTTCAGAACCTCAATCATCAAATTTGGTATAAGAGCCTACTACACTTACAACTAATAAACCAATGAAAATCAAACAAACAATAAAAATACTTAGTAAGGGAAAAGATCCACTCTATATAATATAACCTATAGTGATTAGTACACAATATATACATAGAGGGGTTATACAATTTTTAGATAAGGCTAGACATCATGAGATTTTTCTTATATTACTAGATAAGGGGATGATTACACTTCCTTTAACTACTCATCATCCACCTCACCATTTACACAGGTACCACATAAGCAATATTATCCTTTTCATTAGATTAAAGGACATTCAAATGATCATTTCTATGCACTCATATCCCACATCAATCAGTATCTTAGAATAAGCATCATAGAGTTCACATAGGGGGCATTAGGTCCTAATTCAACATTTGCCCCTAGATCACATTCCTCTATGACAGAGTTAACCTAGGGTGATCCTTTTAAGGAACCATTGGTTACTCATTGTACAAGCCCTATGACATCTAGGATAACTATTTATAAATAGCCTCCTACATCCCAACCTCAACAGTAATGGCAACTAATTCATAGGGTTCAAAGTGTGCTACTACTACATACACTGATTAAGATATATAGGAATAATTATAGACCCAAAGGCAAAGTTTTGGTATAAACACCAATCAAAATATTTGGAAATAATTATAGATCTTAGAATGCACATCCCATGAGTTAACCAATTAAGATATTTGGGAATAACTATCAACCCAAGGCTACAACTTTAGTTCAATAATTGATAAATATTTATGGAAATCAATACAGAGATTAGAATCCAGCTTCTATTCAAACATTGATTAAAATATTTTCAAGAAATTAGGCAACTCAAAGTGAAGTTTTAGAATGACAACCAATGAAGATTTTTGCACCAAATTCTGCACATTTGTTCACTAGTAGTGCATCATAGGAAGTTCTACTTTCATATTCTACATCTACACCAATACAACATGAGCAGTATGGTTGTTGGTTCTCCATGCCATCAAGGTTTAGATAGAGCATCTTGTCATCATAGGATATACCTCCCAAAATAGAAAAAATATAGATTTTAGGCATGTGATCTATTTTTACCATATATTTATTCTATATCCATTCATTGGATCCTATATATATGCCCTTGGCCAAAACCCCATATCTATATCAATTTTTTGGGGGGAAGGAGGTGGTGGGATGGACAAATAGTTTATATCTATTAGGAATATTAGAGTGACTTGGAAAATAGAAGATGGTAATAAACATCAATTTAATATAAAAGAGGATGATTACATTTGGGGAAAATACCATTTACATTTGATAATTGTATATTGGTGTACATGATAAGATAAATATTTAGAATTAAAAAATCTAATCTAACAACTAAGATAGGTTCAACACATTATGACCAAATAAAATTGATTTATTATTTAAAATTACATTAACCTCATTCATTATCAGATTTTCAACAATCACCAACATGTTTTCAATAATTGTTTTAGTTTAATGATATAGATTTTTAATTTTTTTTTTTAGAGATTACACATTAAAATTTTAATTAAAGTATTCATCATACACATGTTATCAGATAATTGTTATATCCTATAATTTAGGATTCCTTAACACATTCTACTAAACTTATATGATTTTTTTCAAATAACTCATAATTACATGTATTATCACAACTTGCCTTCACACACACATAATTAACTATTTAATGAATTTTACCTATGTAGCACTAATTAATATCATCCACATACCCCTACCCCCTTAGTAATAAAATATGAGAAAGGGATCATCAACTCAACTAAAAATTTTATAAAACATAAAATTTGATAGATAAGGAACACATCAACCAATCCTATTATGAATAGGTAAACACACACTTTTTAATTCTCCATATATTTATAGGTATAAAATTTGGTTCACAACAAAATTGGTGTGTTAAGCCTTACTGACCTTTACATCGATTAGGGACACAAACACTACTCATTTAAAGTGTGGCATGGGCCTTCACTTATCTTTTTTCCTACTTACATGGTTGGTTGGACCTCACCTAACATGTAAAAAAATTGAATAATATTATGTCCTCTCTATACCTTCAATGTGTTTTTTCCACTAAACTTGTGTTTGGAGACCTTATCATTGATCACTACCCTTTGATAATGAATAGTGTAACTAGTAATTGTACATGTAGAAAGAGACACACTAACCTTGGTACACTCAACTTCAAAAGGTATGGCAAATATAACCAATGAAAATATGATGTGATGGGTGGCCTATTGGTTTGGATGATATAATAATTTTGGTTGAGGAATGTGGATAGGAAAATATTCAAATTATGGTTACTTAGCATAAGTTATTGGCATGGGATTTTGAGTAGTGAGTGGTAGAGGATGTTAGTATTTGTAGTAAAATTACTTAGATATGTTAAAATTCTCACTAAGGCAAAAAAATTAGGGTGTGATGGCATTCCAAGAAATTATGGAAATAAGGAGGACAAGTTAGTGACATTCTTAATCTATGCTAGGATATATAAAAAGGTTAAATTGAGGTTGAATGACTATAAAAATTTGGTTAGATCTATTGGGTTGCGCTTTCCCATAAAATGACATCCATTATGTGAATGAAATATGACAAGGCTAGACCCAAAGATGGAAAGGAAAGAACTAAATTTTTAAGTTATGGGTTTGGTGGTATATAAGTTTAATTTATCTTGCTAGTTGGGCTTTACACATTATGGTTTACTCATTAGATGTGTTTAATAGGTTGATGATGAGGTTAGGTAGGGGAGTATCTGGTTTGATTTTATTTCATAGTAGACGCTTATTTAAGTGATTACTTTGCCTTAATAGTGATAAAGTTGAGGTTTGGTTCTTCTCTTTTTGAATTTTTTGATTGCACCCAATATGGAACCCAGTAACTGATTAGGAAGTCCTCAAACCCCTCTAAGTCTATTAATAGTTTTTATAACCTAGTACATGTTATGCTAAGTTTTAGATCTCATTCAATGTAATATTATTTTTTAGACTATTGAACTACCTGTAATGGTACATAAACCTAGGTAATTATTATTACAGATCTCAAATACATAATTGTGTTCTAATAACTCCTATATTTTGGTTATGTCTAGATAAGTCTAAGGAATTGATGCATGCTTAGGTAAAATGAGGATTCTAAAGGATACATATACTGGTGGTGGAACCTGATGACTACAACATTAGGTCTTGAATACCAATGTCTCCCTAAGTAGTACACTAATCTAATAATAAAATATTCCTGGTCTATGCTAGTGAAAATAGAGCATTAGGAGTTAATAGGCAAATCCTTGGGTTGGCTTAGAATTCATTAATCCATGGCATCTTCAAGAATTTTTTTATTATCCTTTGTGGAACTAACCTAATATAAGGAGATTCTATCAGTGATTTATTTTCCATTGGGGTTTATGTTAAAATTGAATATCACTTTATCATTAGGGAAGAAGGCTGAGTGTAAGTTATACATTTTTTGAAACCATTTTTCATGATTAACACATAACCTAGTGACTAATTAATAATATTTCAAACCCTAGGTAGTCATTTGATAGTTTTAAAAACCCTTTTTTAATGCTAAAACAAGCTTTGGATCCTAAACTATGTACTAGTAATTTTCAAATTTTTGAACTACCTTCAATAATGTATGGGCCTAAGTAACTAATTATGTAGGTCTCAGATTAAGGCTAGTGTTCTTACAAGTGTTAGACTTCTATGTATGTTTCTTGGACATTCCCTTGTTCCTGAACTAGGTTAATATGGTATGCTTATATGAATTGATATAGATTTTTAGTAGAAGAGAGGGAAACAAGTTTTAGAGGGTTATTTCTAGCTATTAGATCTTAGTAGATACATATTTCTTATGGATAAGTTCTTAAGCATGGGAGTGGTGCACCTACAATTGGTTAGATTTAAATGAGATGTATTTGTTGAGTATTACATTATGTATAAGTATGCATTCATCAAAATTTTATGTTTCATTAGTCTTCGATCATTATTTTCACAATATAGTAATAGTAGTTTGAGTTTTAGTAGTTTTTAGGCTTCAATTTCATGAATCATAAGTAATAGTAGTTGTATTAGTTCATATAACTAGGAAATTTTACAAGTATCTCACAACTCCTAATCCTTAAACTTCAGCATCATATCTTTACTTCTTATAATATTTGGGTGTTTATATTTTTTAAATATTACTAGGGATAGCCCTATGGATTTTGAGGATAAGTTGATTGATTATTCACATGATCCCTTTGGTGACAAGAAGATTTTTATTGAAGGTTCAAATCTAATCCATAGGTGGAAATTGGAGTGAGATTTGGCTAATATGTTCAATTATATTATTGGTCAAATACTAGATAAATAGGGTGAAGATACCATCTCAAGTATCCCAAGTATTTATTTATTATAATGGTTAATTTAGTTTTCTAAAGGTTAGATCTTGAGAAGTATCCAATAACTTGGATCAATTGAGTTTAGATGGGGAGATTTTTTAGGAAGGTTTTATTTGGAATTGTCTTAAGAGAAAAATGATTTTTTGCATCTAGATAATTAGATCTTCATAGGTCAGGAGTGGTATAGTGGTGTAAAAGAGGAAAATATGTGTCAATGTTAGATATGGGAGGTTTAATCTGGTATTAGGTGAACATATGTTATTAAGACAAATTTTAGACATGAAATCAATAAGCTTAACTGGTAGGTTATTTAGAAGGTTTTTCTCATAAAATTTAGTGAGGTCATATATTAGATCCATTTGGGGTCCTTACTTTAGACATTTACATGTTTTTTATTAGCTAGCATGTGGATGGTTAGCTTTTTCTTTTAGCTCCTTTGAGGATTCTGAGAGGATTTTGTAAAATAGGTTATATTGGAGTTCTTCTTTCTTATCCTTGAAAATGTGGTATCCATGTTTCGATCCAAAAATGGAATTCAAAGCTATTCAACCCATATGGTTAAAATTTATAGTTTACCTATGGAGTTGTTGACATCTAAACTTCTTCAAAAAATTGGAGATTCTATGTGTACCTTTTTGACTTGGGATGAGAAGGTTCTTGAGATTAATTTTCACTCTTTATCTATAATCTTGGTTAGTTTTGATCTTCAAGAATGCCTTCTTGAGGTTATTAATATTAACATAAGATATTAAAATTAATTTATAGATACTTGACTATTCTAAATTTCCCTTTCAATGTGCTCTTTGTCATACATATGGGAATATAATTGACTCTTGTTCTATGAAATTCACTAGATGGGTTTGGATACCTAAGCAGATGGATCCCACTATTGTCAGCATGACATATAATTTTTTAGTGAATATATCTAAATAGGGTCAGTGTTTAGGAAGATATTTGGCCCTAATTTTGGGTGAAGAGGAGATCAACTTGCATTATATACAAGTTTTTTTGGAAATGTGGTTTTTCTTAAGAGAATATGGTCTTTTTCAGCACTACTAATGTAAGGGATGTATTAGTTGGTTTTATGACATGATTTTTGAATTAATGTGAGGGAGGAGTAATAGTGGAGAGGAAATAAGTGGAGGATTCATTACCACCATTTGTTTCTTTGGATATAAATAATTTTAGTTCTCATAACCCCCTTAGATTAAATATTTGAACCTATGGATCTTGACAAGTGGATGGATTTCATATCCTCTGATCTCTTTGCCAGTTGTTTTGTTCCATTAAATATTCTCCCTAAATAATGGCCACTCTTAGGGGATCTACCTATTACTCCTAATCATTAAATTATTTATTGTAATGGGAAGCCTAAGATTTCAAACAAAAAGTTTAGTCATTTTCAATAAAGGTCCAAAGACTAATCTTTCTCCAACTCAGACGAAAGGGTTTCCCTATCTAGATATAACATGTACAATTTTAGATCCCAAAAAATGGATGTTATTTTTGAATGTATGGTTGAATCTGGTGGTCTAATTCCTAGTATTGAGAGGGAGAATTATAGGCCCTCTATTAGGAGGAAATATTCTCTTAGGCTATTAAAATACAAGTTTTAAGGGAGATACAAAGTGGGAAATAAAAATATTTGATGGGGGAACTTAGAACAATTAATACCTTGGGGAAGGTTATCTAATGTTAGTTATCTCTCTCAAATCATTTGGTATGGGTACATCCTCAAAAAAATCTACCCTAAGGAGGATAGTTTTACTTCATAACCCTGCTATATTGATGATTCAAGAGACTATGATTGATGGTAATAAATATGAGGGTGTTGTTCAATCCTTATTAAAGGATTAAAAAATTCATTTCCTTGGGTTAAATGGGTAGATCAAGGGGATATCAATGGCGTGGAATAATATATCCTATAGGTGGTTCAATTCTTTTATCATTTATTCAAGTATAGGTGCATAACTACACTCTTTGGAAAAGGGGTCCTCCTTTTTGGTGGTCAATATTTATGGGCCTTATGAGTATAAAATATAGTTTTGGGATAGGCTCTTGGACATTAATTTCATTAAGGATAAGTAACTTACATTGGGAGGGGATTTTAGTTTTACCTTGAATAGATCTGAGGTTTAAGGGACTATGTGGATTATGAATCCTTATATTGATTATTTAATGTATAAATTTGAGGAGGTTAGACTAGTGGATGTGGACCCAATCAAAATTGTTCCTATTTGTAAAATTAATAGGACTGGTGATGAATATATAACTAAAATACTTGATATATTCTTAGTCTCTGAGGATATTTTAGTTTGGGAAGAAAGGATTAGGTCTTAGGTTGAAATTACAATTAATTTTGATCATTTTCTTATTTTGTTGCATCTTGGATCTAAAGTTAATAAACCACCTAGTCCTTTCAAGTTTAATCCCTCTTAGATGGAGGATGTGGCATTTTAGTCACTATTCAAATAATTTTGGAATGGGTATGATAAGATATTAATAAAGTCTTATTGTTATCAATTTACCAAAAAATTGATGGATGCTAAGTCCATTGTCTCATAGTGGGCCTTTAACAAAACAAGATTACATTATCAGGATCTTAAACTTATTGAGAATGATATTGAAGTTTTTTTATGTGGCTTTGGTTAAGGGGGTATTTATGAGGATGAAAAATTTAATATTAGAGAGCTATAGAAAAAGTGATGTGATATATTATTATCTCGTGAGTTTTAATGGAAGATGAAAAGTAGAGCTATCTTGTTAGAAGCTAGTGATGAAAACACCATTTTTTCCCACAATTATGCTAATCATTAGAAAAATATAGATACTATTTGGGAGATGCCCAAAAATGATGGAACTAAAGCTAGGTCTTTCTCAAAGCTAGTAGAAATTGGGTTAATCACTTTAAGCATTTGTTTAAGTACTATAAAAATACTAATTTGGCTAAGATTCTGAAGCTTACAACTTTTTTTCCTAATTTTATTAGTGGTGTTAATAATGAGATGATGTTGGTTGAGGTGTATAAATAAGAACTTAAATATATTATTAATTCATTTCAAAAGATTAAAATGCCAAGTTCAGATGGATGGACAGTGGATTTATTTCTTGGTTTCTATGATTTGGTGTAGGAGGACTTGTTTAAGGTGTCATTAGGAGATTTCCATTCGATATCAATTCTACCTTTATTTCTTTGATTCCTAAAAACCATAGTCCTAAATCATTTTATGATTTTAGGAATATATCCCTTTGAAATTTTATTTATAAAATCATAGCTAAGGTCATTTATAGAATAATTAAATAAGTCTATTATGATTTTATTTCATGTGAACAATTTTGTTCCTTTAGTGGTAGATAGATACATGATGTTTTAGGGGTAGCATAAGAAGTTATACACTCTATTAAAGCTAAGATTTTATTTTATTTTATTATCAAATTGGATCTATCCAAATCTTATAATAGATTTAGCTAGTTATATTTGTGTATTATGATTCTTCATGTGGGGTTCAACTTACAAGTTTTCAATTAGATCATGGGATGTATCTCTTCAATCTCTTTTTTTATTCTTATCAATGGTTCTACCTATTAATTCTTCAATACTGGGAGTGGGCTTCATCAAGCTTGTCCTTTGTCTCCAATTATTTTCCTTGTGATTGTGAAAGAGCTAAGTAGAACTATTAAGGATGATAAAATAAATGGTTCTCTAAAACGGACCAGAGTCGGAAATTATTTTTTTCTTACTCTCCTATTAAATGTTGATGATGTTCTACTCTTTTTGGATGGTTTTAAATGGGATGATACTACACTCAAGGATATATTTGAAACTTATTATATTTCCATAAGGATGGTGGTTAATTTTCAAACTTATTCCTTGTTTTATAATTCCCTCTCTGAGGAGAAGGAAAGATAAATTTTTTGGATCTTTATTTTAATATTGATTTACAATATGGGATAAAATATATGTGCTTTATCATGAAGCCTAAATCTTATGAGAAACAGGATTGGGAGTGGTTGGTGACAAATATTTTCAAAAATATCAATATTTGGTGTTTTAGGTGGTTATCTATTGGTGGGAGATTAACTTGTTAGTGTAGGGTTTTTTTATTAGTTTATTAGGAATATTCTACACACATGGAATTTTCCTACACTTGTGGGATTAGCTTGCTTAGGTTTACTTACACATAGGGAGTTACTCTTCCCCATCATCATTAGTTAGTGGATGTTATTCCATCATAGAAGTTACATGCCTATTCTATACCTATTGTGTTTGTTCATGGATTTATTACCTGACTCTCCTATTTATACATCTTGTATTAGTGATCTATTCAATGGAATATTGGAGTAATTTATGTCTACTTGTTTTTCAAATTATCTCATTTGTGTGATTTTATTAACTTTCATTTTGTGTATGCTTTCCTTGTTTTATCTTTGAGTAATCTATGTCTTACATCACTCATGGAGCTTATGCATTCATTATATTAGTGATCTTGGCATTATCTATGATATGGCATCAAAGAAGTTGACACATGAAAAGGCAAACATGTGAAATAGGGGCACCACTCATCCTATTATTTCAAGGATGTTTGGACCTATTACTGCAAGAACACTTTGACCTATTACTACAAGTATGCTTGGACCTATTATTGTAAGGATGCTTAGACCTATTACTACAAGGATTCTTGAACCTATTACTACAAGGACACTTGGACCTATTATTACAAGGATGCTTGGACCTATTACTACAAGAACACTTAGACCTATTAATGGAACTACTACTAGCATATTTATGGGCTTGGACTTGGTACAAAACCTATTATTAGCACATCCAAGGGATTTGTTACTAGAACTATTACTAGAACATTTTGGACCTACTACTAACACATCCATGACCTACAAGGATTTGTTGAGTTGTTTTAGATTGCCCCATTCCTCTACTAAAGGAATTATTATAGCCCCTACTCACCAGGGGCACCATTTTATGCCTTGGAACCATTATTTTAGACTTGGGGGACTATATTCAAACCTATAATGCCACTATTAAATGTTACATCTCCATATTTATGCATATACAAACCTAGGCACCACTTTTCCATAACTAATACATTGAAAATGAGGGTTTGAAGCTTTTGATATGTTTTTTGTCTTTTTGGCATGATTATGAGCTGATTTACCTGGTCTACTACAACATGGTACTTCACCTTTATGCATGGGTTTCCATGTGGCACCCAAAAATCATCTAAAGATTATCCACCTTGGTGGTCATACCTCCTCCAAGTAATAACAACTAAAATATAACTTCTGCCCTAAATTCACATGGTTATTTTATTAATTATAAATTATTATTATTATTTTAAAATAGATTATTTTCATTTATGCCACTTAAGTGAAATGTTTTCCTTTAGTTTCACAAGTAAGGGGGTAAAAGGTTTGGTTAAGACTTAAAACTAGTTGGGATAGGTCAGGAGTTCAAATCTACTTCCAAAACCTATATAAAGGTTAGGTCTACTATCATTTTTTAGTAAAAGAGAATTTAAATTGTGTGCATTTTCATTTAAATAGGCCATTAATGACAAAAAATAAAATATTGTAATAAATTTTGATCGATAACTCATAATTGAGTGCCATTTTATTTAAAATTTTAGGGTTTTCCTTTCCTAATCCATTGGTCCCTTTTTCATTCTAAACGCATAAAATTATCGAGTGCCAAAATCTATAGGGTTGATCAGATGTTTATTCTAAGGGTTATCTTTTAGATAAAATTAGAGATTTTTGGGCAATTCCAAGGGCCATGCAAGCTCCAAATTCCATTTGGTATTGAGGGATCTGCCCCTCAACCTCATCTTGTATCACAACAAGGAGCACACCAAGGGATCTACCCCCAGACCCTATAAGGGGCATAACCCCTTGACCCCATTGGGGGATGTCATCCCCAAACCCCCACATCATGGCCCCTTTTTTAGTACTTATATTGTACTTTATTACACTAGAGGTTGAGTTCTAATCTAACAGGTAGTTAGATCCACTCACAAAAACATTTTATATATCTTATTGATATTTGTACACATATACATTATCAATAGAGCCTGACATTCTCCTTGGCATGTTTAAGCTAACACATCCCAATAAAAAGGATTTGAAGTCTTTATTTAGTAAGATTAAATTTGTAAGGAAATTCATTTCTAGATTTACAAAGATTTTCAAACCATTAAATGTCATGTTAAAGTAAGATGCCAAAATGGAATTGATAAAAAAAAGCCAAGAAAACTTTCCAAGACATCAAAATCATCATTGCTTGAGCTCTAGTTCTGAACAACCCAAACATTAATAAAGATTTCCACCTTTATTCATTCACCTTAAAGCACACTACAAGAAAGATGAAAATTAACATATGATTTCCTTTATGAACACCAATCTAAAGGATGCAAAGTTGAAGTACTCAATGATAGACAAATAGATTTGAAAATTTCTAGGCATAATATTAAGAAAAATAAGACATAGACCATTATACTAGACCTAGATGTTCAGTTCACACTAGAACAAAATGAATTGGGTGAAATAAGAGTAAGTGGATGGTGAAATTATAGGAATTTGATCTTGAAATTAGACAATCTCAGATGATGAGAGGCCAAATAAAATCATCCAGCTCATGATTGAGACTAATCCACATATTTTTATTGAATAAATCAATGAGACTCAAGTAGCTGGTGGTGAATTATATACTCATATATTCTAATGATTACTCATAGATACATGCCCCCTTGAGCTTAATAGAGATTAAAGGTAGGCCCTTATGCTCAAATCAACCCATTAAATGATAAAGAAAGGAGTCTTATACTGGAATAACTATGAGGTCATCCACTTGAGATGTGTCTAAAACTAAGAAGCTACATACATTTTGGACAATCAACATCATAAGATAGGTAGTGGAAATCCCTTAGGAAATGAAACAACTCATAAAATATTGAGGATGGGATATTACTATCCTAAAATATTCAAAGATGCCCATAACCATGTTAATACCTTCCATGAATGATATGGGTTTGGAAAAATAGAAGTGAATATTTCCATGCCCCTAAAACCAGTCATCAAAAAAATCCCTTTTACTTAAGGGGGTCTTGAATTTATTGGGGTGATAAGCCTAAAATCTATAGCAAGACACAAATTTGTCCTTGATCTAGGCAACAATTTAGGTGACAAACATGTTTACCTTTTTGAAGCATTTGATATGTATTAGCAAAGGTAGGATCTGCTTCATATAGAGCACCCCAAGTGGTAGTCTCATGTTTGCATAGGTTAAGAACTATTGTGAGTTTAGTAATTGGTGGGTGGCTCAAACAATTTGCAGCTGTATTTGAGCTCCCCTTTTTGTGTTTGATTATCAAGTGGAATTGTTTAAGATTTGTGGCCCACTTTTGGTATAAAAAAGACATTGGCAATTCTTCAAAAACACTTCTACTAGCCCCATATGTGAAAGGATGTGGAAGGTCACCAATCTTGAGGGAGATTAAGTGGTTTGAATTCCAAGATTTAAAATAATATAGAATTCAAGGAATTACTATTTTTAGAAACTTACTATTTTTAGAATGCACTACTAAAATTGAAATTTGGGGCACTTCCATTGGGTTTTCGGGGGTCAAACTTTATCAACCAAAGATCCATGCCATCTCATGACATTCTCCTCATTCTTATCTTTCCAATGGTTCAAACGGAAAGTCAATTGGAGCTACAATGCAAAAGTTATGGCTCTCAGAAGTCCTTCATCAATTGGGGTGGAACTGTCACCCAAATTATCGCCTGAATTGTTGCCCGGATTAGTCCTAATAGCAACTAACTATTATACCAAAAAGATAAAATCTATGGTAATAAAGAGTTCCAAAGCACTGGATGTCATGAAAATTATATATAAAAACATATTGACTAGGTTTGGCACCCTAATTTCTTTAGTTTGTGTTAATGGTCTAGCTTTCCAATCAACTAATTTTATTGAGTGGACTACAACAACCAAATCATCATAAATTTTTCTTAAAAATACTATCCACAATGGAATGGAGTGGCTGAATATACTAAATTTTTTTTATGGATTCCATTAAGAAGATGGCACAAAATAAACCAAGAGAAAGGTATATGATATTGAAGTATGCACTATGGATAGATCAAACAAGACACAAACAAGCCCTCAAGGCTTCACCTTTTTTACTAGGGTATGGATAGTAAATAGTCTTCGTCATTAATATTAAAATGATAATATATGAATTAATGAAAGAGTACATGGGGGAAGATGAAAGAATCCATTTCAGACTACTTGATATAGTCTAGATAGAAGATGAAAGAACTAAAGTACTACATAGCTTTAGCAAACAATAAGACATTGTCAAGAGGTGGTTTGACAAGAGATCTAAAATCAAAGTCTTCAATATTTCAGACCTAGTAATTATATGGGATAAGGCACATGAAAAGAAAGGATAACTTGATAATTTTACTCATTTATGGATTAGACCATATAAAATATTTGAGATACTCGGTAATAATGCCTTTCACTTGAAGTACTTCCAAGGTAATGACCTCACTTTTCTAATCAATGGATAGTTTTTTAAACATTATTTCATGGTTGATCTATATATATATGCTCCTAAATGAATGTAAGTGGAGATTTATATGTAGGATTAGTTTAGGTTTCCTACTTTCTAGAATATATTTACTACTTTCTAGGTTAGTCTTTTCTATTTTCTTAAATTAGTATTTCCTATTTTCTACATTTTCCTAAAGTGGATTAGTTATTATGCTTTCTAGATTAGTTTTTTTATAAAATTATAAAACAAACCAACTAATTTCCTATTTTTTAATTATAAAAGGCTTACCAAAAATAAGGGGACAATATAAAAGGAAGTACAATTGTTACTAACAAGGATTTGTTTTAGTAGTACTTGAGTTTTTGGGATTAAGGTATGTGTTATGATTGAATTGGGTTCTTCTCATAATGAGTGAGTTTTCTATACCTTTGGGATTTACCTTGACATACTCGTGTAAAATTTAGAAAGACTTTTAATTTCCAAAGATCAACTATACTATTACATGCTAAAACTTAGATGTGGAATAAGAAACATAGAAATGGATGCACACTAGCATGGACATATTTTTTAAAATACATTTTATTATACATATACCCATCCAATGGTGGTTCTCAACCCTTCTATATATGTTCAAAAAAATAATCATACAAACTTATAGAAGATGGGTGATTCAATTAACCTCTATCAGGGCTATAGATGCCTGGTTGGTATTATAAAAAGGCTTAGAGTGGAATAAGAGGTATCTTTATCAGGTATATGGATGCTTAATTGGTATCAAACCAATGCCCAATCTTCCCTTACTATTTGTTTATAAATTTTGAATTCAAAACAAAACCTACAATGATTATATAGGACTTTTCCAAAACTCTCATAACAAGGGGAAAAACAATTTTATAAAATCACACATAAATCCAAGGAATGTAAAGGGTTAGTATGTTGCATGAGGAAGTAAGAGACTTTTTAAGGAACTGGTTTACTAATTATTTTTTATTAGAGTTAAATTTTATTTATGATTCATTACTAATATTCTAGGTTCTTAAACACTCAAGAGTATTTATCCATTGAGTCACCATTTATTATGTCCTAACATACACACCCCATTTTATGAAATCAAATAGAGACCCACTATAGTTTAAATATATTTATTCATGGTCCTATAAGCCTTAGAGACCCATGAAATTAGTTTTAATATGCAAAATTCTAAGGTCCTCATCAATGTCTACATTTACGGAAGTTTAAATTATGAAAATCAAAGTTTGGATGTCAATTTTGATTCATTTTAAACCTTGGCTTTTCATAATTAATCTTAAAAATTGACTCTATGATTTTTATGGACTAATGGAACTAACGTGTCATGTCATAGTGTCTCTTTTATTTTCATATGTTCATAGGACTATTGACAAGGACTTAAAAAAAAATCTAAGTGTTCCAAAGTTTCTAAGCTCTGAGACCTTGACAGATGCCACTACCATGTTACTTGAAACTTACCATAGTTTGACAAAATTTCCATACTTTACCAAGAATTGGGTCACCATAGGACATCCATCTGGAAAAACCACGTTTGGTTAGGATAGAATTCACTTACAATAAAATTCTAAGTATTCAAAGTCTTTTAGCCTTAAGAATAGGCTATAAAGCATAACCACGTTACCTAGAACCATGTAAATTTCAAATCAAGTTAATAGTCTATTGATTTTGAGCCTCTAAGTTTTTATAGTTATAAGAAATTGAAAAGTGAAATTTATATGAACCTAGAACCTATAAGGTTGAAAAAAAGTTTAATGGCCTTGTGGTCCTGTAGTCTAATGGTCTTGAGGTTCTAAGTTTTAGGGGTTTAAAAGTTGGAATAGTTTCTTTAACCTACACCTAGGGTAAAGTTTAAGAGCCCTTATAAAAAAAACCTTAGATTTCATTATCAAATCTATGTAAAACTATTTGATAGGAATGTAAAATTTAATATACATGGTGTAAAATCCATCAAAAGGAGAGGTAAGCATTTTTTTTCATACAACTATTTAGATGCACTAGTCAAACACTACCAAATAATGCAACCAAATGATGAAACCAGATGAGGTAGTTGAATGGTTTAATTGGATGGTGCATTTTAAAAATGTGGTTGAATAGTGTAGTTGAATGGTGCAATCAGATGGATAACTTATAATTTGGTGGTGTATTGAAACTAATCAATTAGAGTTGTTAGTTGGTGTGGATGGCCGACATAGATGGCATTCAGTTGTATGTTGTTTATTTGGTGTAATTGAGTGCTCCATGCTTCTAGTATACTAGCCAATGTAGTCATTAAAATTGATAACCTTTGGTTGTGTATGTGACTAGATGCTTTGTTTGTCTCCCTTCAGTTATAAATACCCCACTTTTTCATCATTTTAACCATTTTGTAGAATTTTTTATATATAAGGCAAATTGGATGGCTAACCATGAAATTATTGTAAATGTTTAGTGAGATAACCTAGAAAATATATTACATTCTTAATTTTTAGGCAACCTAGACCTATGTAGTGGCCCTACAAAATTTCCAAAACCAAATTTCAAAAATAGGAATATTCATGAATTAACAAATATTCACCACTAAAATTTACCATGCTTGGAACTTTAAAAGAGAAATATCAAGTTAATATCCTAATGGTTTAATAGTTCCAAGGACCTAAGAAATTATAGTGATGAGATCATGCCATGTGGTAAAATTTAATCAACTTGGATCCTTCCTAGGGATGTACATAGTTCAAAGTTTGAACAAGCATGGCCATGAGTCTCTAAGTTCCCACAAACCCAAGATCACACCACATGGATCAATCACGTTAATTCAAAACCCCAGAACATAGAATTAGGATTGTAAATCTAAAGACTTAGGTAAGTGAGAAGTAGAAAAATGTCATGATCTAGGAGATGCATGGTTAGAACTCAAATCAAAGGCCGATAAGTGCTAAATTGATACCTATCTCAAAGAAGTGACTAGACATACAAAGTTGATGAAATTTTCCATATGACTAACACAAACCTATAAAAGTTGGCCGAAACATTTAAATCTAAAATAAGAACAAAATCAAAAGTTGTTATGTGTATTTATGTCACACAAATTATACATTCAAGCTAAAAAATTTGGGTAATATATACAAGATCTAAGCAAAGTAAGGGTCACTTCACCATTAGTTAAACATTATAAACCTATGTTCTTAAGCAAACAAAAGCCATAACTTCTTTTAGAAAACTTGTAAGGACATCCATATAGTTTTCAAAGGAATTACATAGCTTAGATCATTGAAATGGATTCTCCAAAACCAACATATGTCCAATCTCCTTCTTCCTACTCCATTACTGGAAACACTAAGTATACTAACACATAATTCAATTAAAGTGCTTTATATTTTAAATTTACATACTATTCAACCCTTTAGAATGAATTTGAATTTATATCACCATACCCTACATAGGACTGATTATACCAAGAGGAAAAGCAATACATTTATGACCTACTACTAATAAATACCATGTGACCTCATCAAGTGGAAGCTAAATTAAAGGTAATGCCTTGTATCAATTTACTCTATCATTTATTCTTTAATGATACTTGTTATAAATATTAATTACATCTTAGAAAAGGGGAAAATGTAATTACATATATTTTTGGAATGGCATTTAAGAGATGCCTCAGGATCCCAGTGCCTAAGGTGTCCTATAATTAAGTCTCAGACAATGTATGGCTCAAACACAATATTGTATATGGTAAATTAAAATAGTGGCTAGTGAAAGGCCAAATAATGAACCCCAAGGTAGCCATTTCCTCCAAAAATATCATAAAATTTAGGCCTATTATCAGAATAGGCATGGCCCTTTCAAACATATTATATGGTTTTGTTAGCATTGCCTATGCACATGTAGAATGGATCCCAATGCTAGACATTCTCCTGAGTTTTGATAAAATTGTGGCACTAGGAGAGATAATTAGCATTAGAATGAAGGCCCAAATGTATAGACATGAACAAAGGCCCATTTGTGGTAAATTTTATATGATGCCATACCTATTGGATGCAGTCCTTGGGATGGTCCATAGAGCCCATGGTCAATTATGGTATCCATCAATAAAATATATTGATAACAAAATCTGTGATAATTATTCTTTTTTTTGTCTATAGGTACAAGAATGAGATCACAAAGATTTGTGAGGAAATATATTCTTAAGTTTATTGAGTCATTCATGGTACTCAAATGCCTAGAATATCTAAGAATATGAAAGAAATCAAAGTTAAAATGGGGGATTACTAGTACTATCTAGATTGTATTATAATCCAAATTAAAGGGACAAGGACACTTCCTCTATTTTTACCACATCACATTCTATAAAATCTTGTAGAACAAGAGGCGGCACATAAATTAGACAATAGTATAAATGAATAAATTAGCCTCAAAAATCAAAATTATTACTACAAAACCACTCTAAACATCAATAAACTCTAATTTATGGTGAGGGCACACTTCAATCAAGTAGGGAAAGTTATATCCCATTTTAATTTAAAGGTGGCTCAATTCATGGAATGGGACCCTAAAGGAGAGGCTAGGAATTATATTTAATATTTTAAATAGAAGAAGGGGTGACCATTACATATGGTCACCAATAGTATGAGAATTATGTTATCTTTATAATTACATCACATGACTCAAAAGTATGGACCCATATGAGGGACAATCAAATGTCCATGATAGTTTCCCAATCCATTCAATATGACCCTATGATTACCAAAAAGCAAGATAATGAGATGGTGGAGAAGGCACAAAAATAATGGAGTCATTAGTGGCCTCTACCCTAACCTCAAGACCCAATAGGATATGACCAACTTCCCTATCTTATAGGAGAATAAACTAATTTATTAGAAGGAGAGTCTAGCAGTCAAAGGGAGGAAAACCTCTAAATCAAAAATGAAATAATTAGAGATCTCCCTAGTCCTCATCTGGTCTCTACCCATCCAACTACTACCATCATTTTAGGCATAAATACTATAGTTGAGAGGATTGCACCTTCTTAAGATAGATAAAAGAGCAAATTCTCTTTGGCTCCACTCCCTCCACTTATAACACCTACACATGTGATTCTCCTAGAGTTTATACAAGCTTACTTCTCATCTTTCCCATCCACTCCTCTATCCCCTCAAGCACTTTAATAAGGTTCATCTCCATAAATATTTATTTCAATAACATAAATAGGGTTTACATTCATTATTTGGTTACAATTTTGGCAGCATAATACTAATTCCAAGAGAAATAAGGAAGAAATTATACTATCACATGATAAAAGAAGTGATTGGTTCAATATCTCCCTTGTGATCAAAAAAGAGCCATCCCTTTGAAATGGCCATGGGCTTGCTATTTATAAAAAAAATTGGGGAATGGAGGGAAAGTATTTTACCTCAAACCAGAAATCATTTTAATTTGAACTTGAGTGGCACTTCCATCCCCCTAAAATCAAGTTCCTTTCTCTTTAACTCCATTCACACCTACAAAATAGATAAAACAAGTTACTTTTTGGTATAGATGAATAAAAATTATTTTCAAGTTAATTAAAATGCACTTTATAGACTTATTTATGAAAATGAAAGTAGATCTTGATTGGGAAATTTCTCTTAAAATTTACTATACCATGTGGACTGTGTCAAAACCAACTTTCTAGTGTCATAGATGATTTAAAACAAGGACCTCTAGTTTGAAAGATATAGATGAAACAATTTTTAAGGTTATTAAAGTCACTGAAGTGGGAAATTTTTGAAATTTAGGTTGAAATGACATTATTTTTCTATAGTAGTAGTAGTAGTAGTAGTAGTAGTAGTAGTAGTAGTAGTAGTAGTAGTAGTAGTAGTAGTAGTAGTAGTAGTAGTAGTAATAATAATAATAATAATAATAATAATAATAATAATAATAATAATAATAATAATAATAATAATAATAATAATAATAATAATAATAATAAATGTCATTTAAATCATTTACATGGTCGCCTTTATGGTTATCATGACTCTCTAGATGATGGTTGTCTGCACAAATGCATGTCCACACATCCATGAGGTTGGTTGGCCTACTATTGATGGTTAATGTGACCACACATCCATGAGGTTATCTATTGATTTTCATTCACACATTCAATAGCTGACATGTCCATGCATTTGATGAAGATGGTAATATGATTGGCATCCCCATGGACACACATCTATGGCTAAACAAACACAAAGACTTATTAATTAAAATTTAATTTCATGAACTTGGTTGAAAAACTAGATGATTTTAAAATTTTACTCCACCCTATGTTGGGGGAGGAGTTATGGAAGTAGTTTGGGGAAAACCATGGTTTTACCAAAACCATTTAACTTTTTAATTTTGTCTTATGTGGCCAACCATTCATAAATATTCTTTTTAAATTTGATTTTTTTTAAATTTTAAAATACTTGGAATTTATCACTTTTTCCAAAATTAAAATTTACTTTTGAAAATTTAAATGATTTTCAAATTTGTTTATGAAGTCCTTTAAATTGTTAAACAAGTCATGGCATTGGGTAAATGAAGTTTGAGATGGTATTTTTAGGTATAGTTCAAATAATGAATTTTTTTTATGGGAACTAGTTCAACATGACAGAGGTACTTTTTGGATTCAATCACACATATAACTTGATATATTTAAAAATAATGTAGACACACCCAAGTAGGAACAAGGTGAGCAAGGCTTCCAAGATAAGTTAGGAGGTCAAGACTCCATTTTCATGTTAGGTGTAAAATATGAAGTTTTACCACACATACATGGTCTATCTAATGAAAATGGTTTTGGGATTCATTTTGACACACAAACTAAGGTGGGTTATCGAGGAAACTGAAAAGTGATAATGAAAAATGAGCGCAAGATGGAGTAGTTAAAAAATAAAAAGATATTCCCTAATTTTGTAGGAATTAAGGTGTGTTGTGTAAGCAATAACATAATTGAATGGAAAATGTTTGTCATTCCACTTCATAATTATCATATCTACAATTGTGATATAAGCATGGACATTGTCTATTCTCTTTTGGTCATGTATTTATCATACACAATAGCACAATTACAATTTAATTTAAAATGGTTGTCATTCCACTTCACACTTATCAAATTTATGGTCACAATGGGGCAAGAACATTGTTCATTATATTTCAATTATGCATTCTACTCAACATCGAGTGAAAATACACAATCAAAAAAGTGTTCATCATGGGGGCATGAACATTGTTCATTACCTTTCAATCATGCCTTTTTTTTACATGGAGTGAACTTGAGTGAACTTGATCAAAACTATACAATTGAATCTATAAGCCATTTGTATTGGTTGATTCATTTTTATTGATGTGTTAAGGTTCAATGATTCTTAACACATCACTCTTTAACCCAACATAGAGTTTTCATTTCGTTTAGGAATTTTTGTTCAAGTAACCACTTTTAATATTGTTCATTTTAATAGAAATGAAGTGACCAAGGCTATAATTTCCCTCTTTTTCTCCACAATGATGGGGTCAAAAAATTGCCTTAGTATCTCCATTATTCATGACAAGACCACACTCCATAAGCATACTCCATGAGTGAAACCATATGGCATACATACAGGTGTAGTTTTTATCTAAATATGTTTTTCAT
The DNA here is from genome assembly GCA_037957365.1 of Torreya grandis. Classification (NCBI taxonomy): domain Eukaryota; kingdom Viridiplantae; phylum Streptophyta; class Pinopsida; order Cupressales; family Taxaceae; genus Torreya; species Torreya grandis. Next base: position 764,833 of record JARHVA010000576.1, read on the forward strand.
TACAACTACATTTTCTTTAACTAAGTGTAAACTTATCTAATCTCATACATCATCTCTTTTAAGAACATTAGAATAAAAAACAAGTCTAGATTCACAATCACCAATGTAAGTATGCATTCTCTTTTCCCCTTTCTATTATTTTTAGTTCCATTAAAAAGCTATATTAAATTGGGATAAACATAAATACCTAAATTTGGTACAAACATTGTCATAATACATTTTAAGAAAATTTGCATGTATATATCTCAAGCCACAAACTAAGTACTTAGTGGTGAATTTATCTTAATATTATAATTGTCTTACTAATTCTATTTTATTGTGTGACACCCTTATCCTACCATGACTAGCTTTAAATGGCATATTACAACGATCTTTTCCCCTCCCTATCACCCTAGAGTCTCTTAATCTTTGGTTCATTTTTGACATGTACGGTCAGTATCAACTGTTGATAGCAATCACAAATAAAATAACTTACCTAGGTCTCTTTTTAATTTCTTTTGGGCACATTTCACTTTATGATTGTTTCTTAGGCATGTTTCAACTTCTTTTGTTAGATTTTATACACTACTACATCCTTAATTCAAAGTTAGAGACTCGTATATACAAAGCTACTATAAGGTATTTAGGACAAGAAAATTGCATTTTCAAAATACTTGACAAGATTCATATTTCACCTACAAAAAAATTAGAGCTGAATCTAAATTTTACAAGGGTCAATTCATGTATGTATGCTTTTATCAAGGGAAAGATAAGAAAACTAGCATCTTAGATTGCATACAAAATTACACACATACATATTAATGGGATAAATACATTCGAGTTTGATACCTCTTCAAAGTATTGGAAATGTAATGCATCACTTGGTCTATTAACAGGGATTGACCAAGCTCAGTTCAACTAAACCCTTTTCTCTAACACCCCACCATTTGATATTGGATCATTGTGAAAAACTAGGGATTGAACATACATGTACTCCCACTTGAATTTGAAAATATTTAAAGGAAAAAATAGACATTAAAGGCATAGCTGCATTACCTTGGAATAAATTATTCATGTATTGTACATTGGTCAATTATTACCACTATAGTTTGTATTGACTAGCTATACTAATTATATCCATCAGAACAACTAGAAGAAAATAGATAGAGACAGATAATTTATAAAGTAGTGATATAGTCCTAAGAAAAAGTTTAGATAGTCAGACTTTAGATCCATGTGCAAAATAAACTAAGAATCCCATTTCCTCATATTGTATATTCATTATTATATTTACCATATATGTCCGTGTGTATTGTGTAAATATGAATTAAGGTGTTATTTTAATCATTTTTTTTCCTATTAGGGTTTATTAATCCAAATTAGGGTAATTACCTACCCATTAATCCCTATAATATTAAATGCTTAATGTATCATAATGCATCATACCCATAACACATCACAAGAACTAGCACACTCCATAAAGACAATGTAGACTGTTATCCCAAACTCACAAAGGTTCACAAGAAAATTTGTTCACAATTTTTTTAGTAGAGATCACACATTTGAATCTAATGGTTTATATATATAATCTTCAAAAAATATTCTACGCCAATATCCTCCAAATCACACTTTTGTATGCCACTCCTTATTTTATATATTGAAAACATTACTTCACTTATCTATGTATAAATTGAGTAGAGAGCTCCAAATTACTTGCACAAGGATACACAATTTTAACTTCTTTATGGTCTAGGTTTTATGCATCATATATACTATATAGGAGTAGTAAAACACATGTGCAATGATACACAAAATAACATAAAAGGATTGTGTGTAAACAACACAAGCATCATGTGTCAACACTTGGTCATCTTGCTTGATGCAAGATCGTCTATGAACTTGGATGCTCTTACATTATACATTGCAGGTAATAAAAATGTGTGGGTATGGTGCTTATACACTTGGGATAGGTGATAGAACCACAAGAACCATTTCAAAATCTTGGGACTTTTGTGGGCTTCAAATATTATCCATCTCTCAATTGTACATTATTCAAATAAATGGGATTCTCCAATATCTAAGAATATTTCAAATAAATGGGACTGATGAAAAATAAATGGTACTCATTAATAAAAATTTCATATTATTTAGATTTATTTATATTTTATATCATGACTAATTAATTAATTTATTTTATTTTTTAAAATTAATTAACTAATTTAATATAATAATCAATTAAGTAATTAAATATAATAATCAATTAAATTAATTACTTTAATTGATTATAATTATTTAAATAATTATCATAATTAATGAAAATTAATTAATTGATTATTTTATTAACTAAATAATTAGTAATTAATTAATTAATTATTTAGTTAATTGATTAACTAATTAATTAGTAGATTAATTAATTAATCAACTAACTAATTTATTAACTAACTAATTAATTTCAAATAATTATTAAAATTATTTATTAATGATAAAGAAATGGAACTTATTAATTGTAAAGTTTTTTAGTTTATATTTATTTAAATGTTCTAGTTAGTTTTAATTAATTAATTTATATATTAATTAATTGATTAAAACTATTAAAATATTTTAATAATTAATTAATTGATATAATTCAGTAATCAATTAAATAATTCATATAATTTAATTTAATTTAATTAATTAGTTAAAATTATTT
>JARHVA010000576.1:772500-825000 GCA_037957365.1 Torreya grandis
CTTCCATCTTTTCTTCTCTCTCTCTCTCTATGAGCTGGGACCTCCCCTTCCTAGTCAAGAATTGGGAACCAAAATATTGGTGGTTGAAACATAAACCCCAATAATTTTATCCTTCTCCTCTTGACAAGATCAATAAAAATGTATACCCTGTGTATGGCCTCCCTAAGGTTTTGGAGGGAATAAGGTTCCTTTCTTTTTAAATCGTTAGAGAGTTCTGCCCATCTATGAGAAGAAGAAATAAAAATTTGTTTTCCATCTCCTTCTATAAGACTCAAATAGTGATTCTAAACCTCTAATTATTTCCTTATGAACCATGTTTTTTGAGTACTTGAGTTCATGAAGGAGATCCATTCTTCTATTACAACTTCTAGATTAGTTGATTCACCCCTAATCATTAGGGTAGCTACCTTTTCTTTTTTTGATATTCCTCCACATGTTTCCTTCCTATTTCATTAAGGATATATGAAGTAAATGCATTCAATTAGACATCCCCCAATTATATATTTAGATTCAAATTTATGTCATGGGGTGCAACATACTAGTGTATGTAAAACTTACTTAACCACGCTTGGAGATCAGGGTCAACATGTCTATAGACTTCAAATAAATATTTAGGGTCACAAACCATGTAGGACTAATCATTATAGATCCTATCATATCTGAATTTAAGCCATATTTCTTCTAAGTAGATCACCCTAGAAGATGATCTTCACTCAATTAACAATTAAGTGCTTCCATGCATTTTAATAATCTTTTCTTTCATATAATTGATCCTAATTTTAGCCATTTCTAGTCTTTCTTTTAGGTCATCTTGTTGCTCTCTTGTTTTAACATATACCTTAAATATCTGTACCAACTCCTTTTGGTAAGTTTCTTCATCGCCAAATTTTTTTTAAAGAAAAATTAGGAGGTTATTAGTTTCTACTGGCATGGCAACTAAAATATCCACATCAATTACTTCTTTTGTAGGTGTTTTTGTAGTGGGTAATGGAGGAGAAAATCTATTTTAGAAAGGTACCAAATCTAGAACATTATCTTCTATAGGTGCCTCTGAGGGTACACTAATTCTATCTATGGTTAAGGTAGATGAAGTTGTTCTAGGTTCCTCCAAGGAAGTTGCTACAGGTTCTTCCAATAACCTTTCTCTTTTCATAGACGGTTCTATAAATTCTACTACCCCTAAAAGTGTTTTCAAGCCTCTCTTACCTTTCAACTCTATCATCTCATTCCTTAGCTTATTTATTTATTTCATAACTTTTTGTAAGGTTTTAAACTCCTATTCATGAGGAACTATCTCTTGTTCTGATTCTTCTTCCATAGTCTTTTCTTCAATCAAATCTTCTTCTCCTATAGGTTGATCTTTCATTCTCATCTCTTTTTTTATGTACCCAATTTGTTTGAAGAGATCCATGTCTTCCTCAGTGAATCTAGGTGGCTTAGGTGATTGTACTTCTTCTTCCTTGGTAGATTCCTCTTCAATAGACCACTCTATAATCTTGAACCCATCAGAGATCTTTCAAATCCTAGGCTCTTTCTTTTCCTTTTCATCCTTACTGATGTCTATGGGTGAGGAGGCTAGGGTTATCTTCTATTTCTTAATTCTTTGAGATATCCTATGAGGAGGTCTTTTTTTGATATAGAGGTTTTTTTTCTTCAGTTTTTTCTTCTTTTTAGGAAGGGTGGATGTTGGAACCTATTCTTCCTATGTAGCAGTTGATGGAAGAACTTCCTCTTCCCCTGAAAGAGCTATGGTGGAAGAATCAATCCTTGGTGAGGAGATAATTAGAATAATGAGAGAAGGAATATTATTATCAATTTGGGTGGGTGGATTTTCCTCCTCTAATTGATCAAGAGGTAGGACTAGTTTCCTTCTCCTTCTTCTGCTTGTAGCAATTTGAAATGAACCTTTAGTGGCTACAGGTTGTCCTGCAACACTTGTGCTTATAGTGCCTTCTTGTGTAGTATATTAGGATTGCTCTTCAGGAGATTCCTCATTATTTCCTCCTTGTTGAGGTTCACCATTCTCTAATGTTATAAATTATTCCCAGCCAAGGTCAAGTCTAACAGTGTTTATTCCATTCTTAGTTATCAACCATATCAGGCAATGATGAGATAGGGATTTCTTAACCCCCTTATAGTATTCTTTGGACATTCTTTTTAGAATGTTTCATAGGTGATTTGGAACATTAATGGTATTCTCATGCATTAAGTGGTTCAAAAATTTAAATTAGAGACTACCTTCCTTCATAGGTCATATATCTGATGATGTATGAGGCTACTTCCCTCCAGGCTATAGGTAGGTTGAGTCTCTCCACACCACCTTTCTTCAGTACTAGTCTTTCATCTCCTTAATATAACTATTGTCTAACTTCTTGACCATTAGGTTTGTCTTGTCAATTTTATCCTATACTTGGTAGCCCAGTTGTCTAGCTTACAAATTTTTTAGTGACTCAAAATATAATGCCATATATAGTAGTTTGCTCTCTTATAAAGGACTCTAAAAATTCCATAGCAAGGGGTTCTAAGAAATGTTAAAATTTCTCAAAATAAGTGGTCCATCCCACTCTGTTGAAGATAGCCCAACTGGATGGGTTTCCTTAAAGTTTCCTATGATCTGTGTGTTCTCATCTCACAATTAACTCTCCCATTCTAGCTAGGTTTAGCTTTTTGATGACCCTTTCAATTGATAATTGTCAACACACTCAGTTTGGATTCTAGAGTTTTACCTATAGCAAAGCAAGGTTTTTTAAATAATGGTAGTTTGTGGTTGTAGATTGCAAGTAATGACATGCTTTGGCTTTACTTGAATGGATTGTACTCACAAGTAAGAATAATAAAAGTGATTATTTTCTCTATTGATTATATTGTGCCATCAAGGGTGTTTAATCTACACGTATGGACTATCCCAGAGTGTATGGAATTAATTTTCCATAGCATTCTCCACCCCCCACATGAGGTGTCACTTGTCCTCATGTGACATGGAATGAGTAGGATGGAAAGAGAGGATAGAGTCATGATGAAGGTATGAGTGTGATTGGAGACAAGACTTAATGAATGACTTTATAATTATTAAATATAATACATGCTCTATTAAGAATAAAAAATGCTTTTCTATGACCAAAATATATAGTGTACCTTTTTAACAATTTTCCTAGGGTTATTTAGAGATTTGTATGTGAGTGGTTACCAAAATGCAGTGATTTCTTGGTAGTTATAAATTTATTGATGTGGGCCCCTTTCATAGGATTTTATCCTTCCATGATGCCCTCAAAAACTTGCATGTAATAATGATAGCTTACATGGAACTGGAGCAGTGGTCTTGTAGTTGGATGAGAGATTATTGTCTTCCTACCACAAGGTAGTCACTATGGATATTTGTGTTATATGAATTAGGTGATGCATGAACATGGAAGAGGGTATTTGAGGGTGTTTTTGCTATGTGATCTTACTATACATGATCCTAATAATGATTTATCTTTTTTATATGTTACTCACTATGGATTCTATACCTAGTGAATTTTTCCTTTAGCAACTGGTAGGTTTTTCAAACTTGGGATCTATTCTCCAAAAAATCCTATGTCTCACTATGTGACAAAGTGAAATAATCTCCATGAAATGACCAGAAGATAAAATTAGTTCATGTGTGTCCTTTTATACATAAATTCTATTCTGAAACACTTCAATAGAGATTGGTAGTGTATGCCTTGGTTATGGCTCTTACCTTGTTATTTAGGGATATGTTTGAGTAGTGTTTTGACTTTTCTTCTCTAATCCTCCTTCACTCCTCCTCTAGCTTGTTTATTGTCTTCTATGAATTTATCAAAATCCCATATCCAAGGCCATAGCTTAGATTTAGTGAAGAACTAACCTGCATTCACTTAGAGAGGTCTTACGATGTACCTGCATCAACCATAGGTGGTGCCCATAAAAACTATAAAGTTGTGCCCAACTATGGGGAACGTGCCCACAACAAGCTATAAAAGATCCCATAGCAACTAAAAGAATACCTTCATTAACAAAGGTGTATGTAAAAATGGTGAGGGAGGTGCCTATAACAGTCATGGAATAGCCTGTGGTAACTAGAGGAAGATGAACAGTTTTGCTCAAAATGATCATTTATTTTTTATTTTTATTTTTACCCCTACATAGCCAATAAGTTTGTTTTTTATTTAGGCCCATTTTATAGTTTTGGGAATCCAATAGGCTAGTTTTCTACCCAAAAACTACCAATAATGCCCAAAAAGGGTTTTCATTATTGATATTTTTTTACTCTAACTACTACCTACAATAGAATATTTATTCTAGGTCCTTAAAGTCAGTTGTGAGGGTGACTAGTCAAGGACCAAGTAAAGGTCTCAATCTTCATGGTAGAAAAGGGATAGGATGTCTTCCTCTCCTTATTCATCTGTGTGTGTGTTAGTTCTCACTTTATCTGGTGAGACATCATGCTGATCTAGTACATCATTGTATCCATTCTATAATTATATGTGTATGTATTTAGTAAACTCTTCTTGAGTGAGTGGATTTTTGTATAACTTTGGCCTATGGCCATTAACCAGTAGATGAAATTGTACTAGATTAATGGTTTGGACATGCACTACTCCATTGTCATAAATATGCTCAATCTCAAATAGACCAAGCCATCTAGTCTAGATTTTGCCCTTGTGATCCTTGTATTTTAAATATAAAAGAAGGGTCCAATCTTCTACATTGAATTGCCTAGTCTTAATGTACCTATCATGCCATCCAATCCACTATTACTATACAATTTATATGTTATATAATTCCTATTATTTATATTCATCTAAGGCATTCAGTTACATAAGCCTTTCTTTTTGTGCTTCAGATATATCCATCCTAAATTCTAGTATTGTCTATAAGTTCTTGTGCTTAAATTCAATTAACAAGACAAGTTTTTTTCCATAGACCAACTCATATGGGGTGAATCCCATAGTGTTCTTCCACATGATTCTATAATCCCAAATAGATTCAATAAGCCTAACCTCCCAATCCTTATGGAACATACTAACAGTCTTGGTCAAAATATTTTTTAACTCCTTGTTGGTGACTTCTACCTGTCCATTAGACTGTAGATGATATGGAGTTGATTTATTATGCTAAATCTCATATTTTTAGATCAAGGTAGTGATTAAATTAGCGATAAATTTGTGTCCTTGATTAGTTACTATTTCTCATGGCACACCATATATTGTGAATATTTCTTCATAGAGGAACATTGCCACCTTCTCATCCCTAGCATGTGTAAGAGCTTTTACATCTACCCATTTAGTGACATAGTTAGTACATACAAGGATGTACTTTTTATTTTTAGATTTTGGATCAAAAATTTCTACAAAGTCTAAGCCCTATTTTTCAAATGGTTCAAGCACCATTTAAGGCTACAAAGGCATCTCATCTGAATGTGTAAGTCTCCCAATACGCTGGCATCTATCACAATGAGTAATATACCTTATTTCATCCTTATGGAGTGAGGCCCAATAATATTTTGTATTCAAAAATTTTATTATTGTACACTTGGTTGTAAAGTTCCCTCCACAGGTTCATCATGATAGGCTTTGAGGATATCTATAACTTCATCTTCTTTGAGACATCTTATGATGATGGAGTCAGGACCATTATATAAAAGGAATCTAGAAAACCATGTATACCTACTAATTTTCTAAATCAAAGATATTTTTTTAAGGGAGGAAGTGTTGTGGAAGTAAACTTGTTATAAGAAAGTTAGTAATATCAACATACCAAGGTGTGGTAATGGCGAGGGAGAGTAGGTGCTCATTTGGAAATGATTCATCCAATATGGTATCTTCTTGAGAGAATTGTAGTCATGATAAGAAGTTGACGATGACATTGTCCTTATCAGACTTATCTACAATAGTCAGATCAAATTCTTGTAATAAGAGTAGCCATCTTATCACTCTACCTAGGATAGTTAGTTTGTTCATAAGGTACCTAATGGATTAATGGTCTGTATGAACAAAGACTTGATACCCTATTATGTAGTGATGGAACTTGTTGATAACATAGACTATTGCCAAGAACTCTTTTTTAATGACTGTGTAATTTAATTCTATTTATTGTAAGTTTTTACTTATAAAATATATAACATAATTGAGTGCTTCTTGCTTTTGGCCTAACACAACTCTTAGGACAATATCTAAAGCATCTATGTGAATATAGAAGGGAAGCTTCCAATCAGGACCACACAAAATTGGGGTGGTGGTCAATAATTTTTTCAATTATTTGAAGGTTGTATCATAGGTAGGAGTCCATATGAATTCAACATCTTTAGTTAGGAGAGTGAATAATGGTGTTTCTACTTTACTAAAATTATTGATAAATCTCCTATAGTAATTAGCATGTCCTAAAAAACTCTTGACATCTTTCCATTTTTGAGGAATACACAAGTTTTTTATGATGATAATTTTTACAAGGTCAACATTAATTCCTTCAACAGATACATGGTGGCCTAAAATAATACTTTCTATCATAAGAATGCATCATTTTTTTTGACTTAAGGACAAATGGTGCTCTTGATATTTTTGTATCACTTTTTCCAAGTTCTTCAAGCACTCATCAAATGTTTCTCCATTAAAAATTAAGTCATCCATATAGATTTCTACATATTCATTGGTTATATCTACAAAAATACTCAAGACAACCCTCTAGAATATTGTAAGAGTGTTACATATCTGAAAAGGTAATACATCATAAGCATAAGTACCCCAGAGACAAGTGAAGGTGGTCGTCTCCTAGTCCTTAGGAGCAATTCTAATCTAGTTATAACCACTGAAGCCATCCAGAAAGGTAAAATATTTTTTTTCTTATTAGTGTATCCAACACTTGATCAATGAAAGATAGATGAAAGTGATATTTTATGGTTGTTGTATTAGGTTCCATATAATCTATTCATACATTCCATTATCCATTTATCTTTTCTGCAATTACCAATGGTAAAATACATTCACTATTTAAGATAGGATATATAAATCTAGTGATCAAAAGTTTCTGCAATTCCACTTCGGCTATTTCTCTAAGAGCTAGATTAATCCTACGTTGTCGTTGTCTGATTGGTTGGAACTCTTATTTGATATATATATGATGTGTTCATGTTTTTGGGATGATTCCTTACATATTCTTATAATCATATGTAAAAGTGCATTGATTTGCATATAACATAATGACTAGGTGCTTTTCCTCATTTGATGCCAACTTACTATTAATAAGTAATGTTTTCCTTGAAGAGATTTCAATTTGACATGAGATTGCTTTCATAATTTATATATTAATAATGGATTTGGTTTATCTACAACTATGAGGTAGCAGGTAGTGGGATATTTTATTACAGATGCATCAAAATTGTCTTCTTCCTAGAGGTTAAAAAATGGGCACTCAACACATTGTAGGTGGTTGAGATCTGTAGAATGAGTTTGGTAATTATTCTAGAGAATTTTTGAGAGAATTGTATCTTCCCTATGATCATCCAAAGTGCATGCATGGTCAATGGTGAAAATAGGAGTCCAAGAAGGTTGGTTTACCTCATCTTCTTTAACCCATAATGTAAGCTCTAGTACCAAGGCTAGTTATGTTGGAGGATAGAGGACCAATTTCTTAGTGTGGTTTCTATTGGATATCAACATATTACCTAATCTATATTTGATGAAGGCATCAGCTATGGCAAGCCAAGGTCTTCTTAAGATAAGAGGATATCCACTCAAATTAGACTTTGGCTGCAATACAATGAAATATATAGGATACTCCCAAGAATCTGCAGTAATGACAAGATCTTCAATAAATCTTTTTGGTCATACTATAGACCTATCAACCATTTGTAACATTTTAGATGTAGGATGAATATTATTCAACTGAAGTTTTTTTATGGTTTTAGTTGTCATTACATTTATTATAACCCCTAAGTCTATCAATGTATTATATAGTTGTTGGTCATCGATCTAGACTTTTACTATTGGGCATCCTAGATCTAAATATTTATTTGGTAAGGTGATTATGTAGACTAGAAATTTGACTCAAGAGAGGATGGCTAGTATTGTGTTAGTCTCAAAATGAAATTAAAATGAAATAAACACACCAGCATAACATCTCTAGACCTAGTTACTAGGGATAACTTAGTTAACAAGACTATAATGGAAGTCATAACTAAAATGCAAAATAAACCTTTTTTACCTTCCTTAGATGCTTGAAAATGCTTGTTGTAGTGGCTTTCTCAGTTTGTGCTCATGAGATATTCATAATGGGGCTTGGCTATCTCCATCTCCTCTTGGCACTATTATTAAATTCTTGGCTTGATTGATGGCTTGGCTCAATTTTAACATTATAACACTAGGTTTTTAGCTTCATGAATCTATTCCTACATTATAACTCCACTTTGATTGAGCTCCCTAAATGAAGGGATCTAGGCTTTCTTTTATAAGATTTCAAATCCCTTAGAATGAGTTAAATCTAATCATGGTTGAGTTTATTAACTTTGGTTGAGTTTGGCATATTCTTAGAATATTCAATTAGATATTTTCCAAAAGTGACAACTCAAAACCATGATTGAGTTTATTAACTTTGATTGAGTTTGGAATATTCCTATTATATTATTTTATATATTTAATTGATTTAATTGATTATTAGCTCATGGGTGAACTCAATTAAGATTTGAAATTGATTTAACTCGCTAATTGATTTTGATTAGGGTGTGAAAGTTAATTAATTATTTTTAGGCATTTAATCATTTATTTGAATTTGATTAATTCAATATGTGTATTTACTTTGTTTAATTAATTTAATAGGCCAAATTGATTTAATGCAAGGTTATGAAGCCAAATTCAAGACTAATAAAAATTCTTGGGCTAGGTATTCAATGATTGGTAATGATTAGTCTAAATTCAGATATAAAACCATTGGTGGCCAAATTTCTTTTTCTATAGTTTGCCTCTATTTGGGAAGATGTTGCAAACCATAGGCAAAGCAATGTCTTCTCAAATAATGAGAGATGGCCTATATGCCAAAAAAAAGATGATGATTGAAGAATAACTCTCCAAATGGTATTTGGAAAGCCTATAATGATTCCAACTTGAGGGAGTGTCCATCAAATTTATTGATGGATGATCATTTGAAAAATAATCAAAAAGAAAGGTGGAATTAACCTATGGTTGAGATTAATTCAAATGAGTAAATGCTTGCATGCATTAATTTTTAAAGATTACTGATTTGCCTAAAGGTGGTTATAATTAGGAATAAAAGTCAAAATAATGACTTGCCTATATGTGGTTATAATCATTAAAAGGACCTGGATTGGCTAAAGATGATTGTGCCCTAGTTAGGATTGATTAGCAAGCATAACTCAAGGATATAACCTAGAATACAGAATGAAGAAGAGTGGGCACAAAGTGATGAAAGAGATTAATAGAAAAATAAGATTTATTAATAGAAATAATTTAGTTAGGCCTACCAACAAGGATATGCTAATCCTTATGAGTAATAATATAACTAGAATGGTCAGTGGGTTGATTTGATCAAGGGTGGTATGGAAGGATTTGTCAAGGTGCCAAGGAGAAACTTCTACAGCTCCATTACTTGTAAACCTTTTTGAATATAATTTTTGTTGTATCATGTGATATTAGGCATCATGATATAACACCTTGAAGACTTGGCTAAAATATGCATAAGGACTGACTCTTGAAATCCATTACTCACTATAAAATAATGCACCAATGATAAAAACTATGATGACAATGTAAAAACATGAATATGGATGGACTCAAGAATAATATGAGTAAGGAATCAACAATTAACACATATAGACTTAGTCAAAGCAAAAGTGTTGAAAGAAAATAAATATACAAGTGAACAAATAAACAAAAAGTACATAAACAAATAAATAACTTGAAATAAATAAACAAATAGAAATCCTAAAAATAAAAAGCAAAAGAAAGCATCCTAATAATGACTTTGCCCCAGTAGGGTGGATCAAGGATAACTAAATAAGCTTAGACAAGATAAATGTTTTTGGATTTTGAAATATTTGAAATGTTTTTGGCATTTTGAGGTATCTCAATTCGTTAGAGAATGACAATATACCTAGCAAAATGGTAAGAGTGTTTAACTTAGGTTGCTCATAAAATGGTGAGAGCATATGGAAAGGGGAATTGAGGTGACCTCAACATGAATTGAGCATGAAATCAGTAGTCCCAAAATGAACTCAATTCATAGTAATTCCATCTACAAAAAAGTTGAAGAAAAATCAACTAGGTCCCAACAAATTCTCAAATCTATTAAATGGCCAGTCAAATAAAAATAGTGATGGCAAGGTGATACAACAATACATGGTAAACAAATGTTACCCCTAGTTTACCCTTAGGTAGTTATAACTAAGATACAATGGCATAGTTTAATGATACTATTTTGACCATAGGTGGTTATAATTAGTATCAATATTGGTGAGACACTAATTTGCCCATAAACGGTTATAATCAGGCTCACATAAACAAACTCAATAGAGGATGGAAAATGAAAGATATCTTGCCAGATTAATTGTCACACTAATTTTAGAGACTTTCATTCTAAACATGGATTTAATTTATTATTGAAACATAATTTAAATCCCCTTGCAAAAGGTGTAGGAAGAACCAAATTAACCAAGATCAAAATAGGATTGGGTAGGATGACTAAAAATAGGCCTTGGTTTAGATAGGAATGGAATGATAATACAAAATGGTTTACTCTAGGATAATGATGGTTTTATAAATTGGATAAAATGGTAAGAGGTTTACCCCCAAGTGGTAAGGTGATTGGCTAAGATATGTGACAATGAAAAATGGATATGGTAATTGAAATGGTATGGTACATGTTTGGTTCTAGCCTGAGTATAATAAATTACATATGATTCTATTTTTCTTATTGAAGTGGAGATGCACATTATGATCAATGAATGATATAACTAGAATATGCAATCATGTTATTTTTTACCCATTACCTCTTTTGAATAACTACTCTATCAAGAACTAGCTATAGATTTGGTTGTCCAAAATGCTTTTGTGATCTTCATTGGTCATTGAGTCTGATTCCTTCAAGTGTCGATATAAGATATCCTCATAGCCTCTAATGACCATAGATGGTATATTTGTTTATTAAATGGAATGATAAATGATAATGGAATTTGTAATGGTGGGGAAACAAATAAAGATCAAGACTTTCAGTCACACATAATGTTGTTGATGCTAGATTTGACATAACTATGGATGTGGTAGGGCTGAATAATTTTGAATATTTTCTCGATAGGACCACTATATTTTATTGTTGTTTGATTTTTAGAGTAGCTACCATCTTATTAGGTTGTAGATTGGTAGCTATTTTGATTTTATATTTGATTTTGTCTTCATCAAGTAGTGAAGAACTTTTGTGCTTAGCCATTGGTGCCTCAATGAGGTTTCATCAATGAAGTTGTCTTGATTATCCCATATCACCTCCAAGAAGGTTTCACTAATAAACATTGGATTTTGAATTTGATTTTTTTCTATCACTTCTAAAAAAGTTTCACTAAAAGATGTTGAGTTTGAAATTTATGTGTCCCCTAGTGCCTATAAAAAGGTTTCATTAGGAGAGTATTCTTTTGCTACATGAATGTGGTCTTGGCCTCCTTGTTCTTCTTCAACTGCTATGTTACCATGGATATATTTCAATAAAGTGTGATTCTATTGGTCCCAATTAACACTTGTGGGAGATGGAATGTCAATAATATGGCTATGTTGATTAATGATAATGGCCTATGGAATGATAATGGAATGGGGAGAGGTTATACAATCCTTGTATAAGATATTAGGATAACTTGTGTCAAAGCTGAAGTAATCATCTTCAAAAACTTTAGAAGGATCATAAATTTATTCATATTAATCTACTAGGCATGCATAATTAATATTATAATAGTCATGAATGCATTCTTCTTCTAAATCTAGTTATGACTCACTAGACTCTGAATCCAATATCAAGATTGATTTTTATTCTAATTTTAATGTTAAATATGATATTAGTTCAAAAATAGAACCTAACTCTAACTCTAATTATTTATCTAATGGGTAATCTGTTACAATGGTTTTTGGTTTAATGTTTGGTATTAGACAAGTAATGTCCTATGATGCCATGGTGGAATCCATAAAGACTGGCTTGTTAGAGTGGGACCCTTTTAAGTTGGGAAAAAGGTCAAGAGACAACCCCTCAAAAATTGGTTTATCAAGCAGAGGATATTGAAAAATAAGCATATGGTTGAGGTAATGATTGCCCAAAAGTAGTTATAATCATTAAGAAGTGACTCAGTAAAGACTGACTCATCAGAGTGAGATCCTTGATAATTGGTATAGGATTAATAGGTAATTCATCACAAGTTTACTTATCACAAGTGGTTGGTTCAATAAAAACATATCAAATTGGTTAGTTCTCTTGGCCTTCATTTTTAGTGAGTTGGAAAATACTAGTTTTGAACACAGCTTAGTCTTTGAATGATTGGATCAGTTAAAATTTTGATTGGATTGGTACTAGATGAGGAATGGTCTACATTTGGATAATGGTAGGGCATTGGGGATCATGATTGATCACACAAGCCAAAGGATGAAGTCTTGGTATAGAAATGGTTAGGTGTTGTAGAACTTAGTTACTCACATAAGCCAAAAGATAAGGTTTTAGAATGATGAAGGTTCATTGTGGAGCTTGATTACTCACACAAAACAATGAATCTAAGTCTTCCTCATAAACCATGTCATCTTAATATTGAATTGGATCATAAGTTGGTTCTTAAATATATTCTATGTACTAATTATTGTAAAGAGGGTATGGATCCATATCCCAAACAACTTTATCTATAGTTGGGTCTTCAAAGTCCTCACAAACCTCTTCATACCAATCAAGGTCTCGAGTTGGATTGTAATCTAGTTTATGACTTTATTCCCATGAATGATTATTATGAGGTGGATAAAAATATATTTCATAAACCACATTATCATCATAGGGGTCTTAACTAAATCCATAAAATTCATTTTGTGCAACCATTCTATCATAAGTTGCATTGTGCATGACTCCACCATAAGTGTAGTTAGACATATCTGCACAAATGATAAAATCTCTTAAACAAAAGGCTTAGAGTTATGTAAACTCTAAAATATAATGTCCAAAGAAAAAAATGTTTTAGCTTGGTCTAACTTGGTCAAAAGTGGAGTAGTATCTCTAAACAATGATTTGATCATGGAGTTGTATCTCTAAAATGATTTTTTCTAAGACTTGGCATAAAACAATCTAACGTCAAATATGTAATATCAAATGTCATACACACAAAAAGTCAAACATCTAAATAAAAATTATCATGTCAAAATTTTAGGTCAAAGTGTTCCAAATAAGGTCTAAACTAAGAAAGGGAAAAGAGTCACTAGGTCTTTTGTCTAAATGTGAAGTCAAAAACTAGGCTCAAAAAGGCTATGCTAGGACTTCTGGCCAAACAACATTAAAAGTTAGGCTTGAAACAAAGGCATGATGTGATTGGATTTAATCTAACAAGTTTGAAAACAAATTTGACATAGACCTGACACATGAAATCAAACATAAATATGATCAGTTGGCATAAGGTATAAAGTAAAAGGCTTTTGGAGAAAAGACTATGTTTTCCCAAACAAAGGCACAAATAATAATGAGGATAGGCTTTGAACAAACAAACCATCAATAGTTTTTAAATTTGAGTAATTGATTAACCAAAGTTATGTAACTCAAAAGAGAAAGATCTATGTATCATCCCCACAAATTGAGGCCTAAATAAAAATCAATCAATATTTGAATCCAAACTTGACAAGGTTAATTGAAAAATCAACATTGAAAACTAGGATTTTACCAAATAAGCTAGACAAAATTGGACAGCATGATGGCACAAGACAAAGGTCCAAATGGTGTATGTGACTAATTTTGAAATAAATGATTTTTGGTGCAATGGTAAACAATTTTTAAAACAAATTGAGTAGCCTAATGGTGTAAGCATGCTCTAATGATGTGATCAATGTTATGTTTCAAAGACTCAAAGGCAAAATGGTTTGATATGATTTTGGCAGTGTAACACTACGCATCCCAAACAAGTAAGACACACAAACATGTTTAGTAAAAATTTCAAGACATAAGTGTGATGTAAAATGGACATCATAATGCCTATTTAGATAAAAAAGTGATGTATAAATAAATTTTTTTGACCTGGTTTATAAATAAACAAACAAGTTTTAGTCTCAAAACATACCAAGAAAAAATGACCAAAATACACTAAATATAATCATCCAAATCTTAACAAGGGTATAACAAAGTGGGATTGACTAAAAATAATTGGTTTTCAATCGTTTCTAGGGGGATCAATTGCATAATGACTTTCACATCATGATACAAAATAAAATCATGTAAATTGGGTATCTGTGGCACCTAGCTTATTACAAAAAGGTCTTATCCTTTTTTCAACCATTACAACCTACTATTCGCTCAATGTAGTGTGATGTCCAAAGTTCAGATACATCCCATGTGAAACTCTAACACTATAAGGTGGTTTAACCACTTAAACCTTCAATCCTAGTGGGAGTGGGTGGAGTCAGTGCCAGGAGATGAAACCCCAAGTCAAAGCTTCTTTATAGAACTTGTGAGAGGTAATGAAATCCCCCTTGCAAACCAAGTTTGCATAAAATAAAAAACATAATAGAAAGACTTTAGGGTCATGTCAAGATCACCCAATAATATTACAAGTTTTGGAGAGTGCTTTAGATGACATTCTTTATAAACCTCAGACTAGGCTCAAAGTGCGATGAGATGGCACTTTTGATCCCAAAAGTTCCTTAAAGGGGATAGATGGGAGAGCATACATGCACATCTCTTTTCATAAAAATATAAAATCAACAAACAAGTTTAAAAATAATTGAAGTGAAGTTAATTTCATTGTACCAAATTGAAAATGTTTGATTATATTCATTACTAGCCCCTTGGCTTTAAGAAGTGTAAATGGAAATAATTGCAAACCACCCAAAAAAAAGTTAGCACTTTTGATCCCAAAAGTTTAGTAAAGGGGAAAGATAGGAGAGCATACATGTATAACTCCCTATTTACTAAAAAAATATTAGAATAAATAAATAATGAAAACAACTTGCAAAAAAATTTGAAGTGTATTCAATTTTATAACACTAAATGAAATGTGTTCTTTTAGCCCCTTGGCTTTAAATTGTAAACTTTGAAAGAAACTATAAAAAATTAACCAATAAAACACCTTGAAATTTTTATTTAAACACTAAAATGAAGGATTCTTAGTTAATTTTAGACATCCAAATAAAGTTTGAAAAAACTAATTTAGATTGAAATGGTTTTTTTCAAATAGATCTTACAAAAAAATGGTCAGAACTTTGGTTAGCCTTGAAGCTTATTTATCATATGAGACAAACAACTTTGAAGAGTTAAATCTATCGACCCAAAGGCCAAACTCCTAAAAAATGAAACATGTTAGGTTAAAAAAAAGTTAGCAAAAATATCAAAAAAAAAATTCAAAAAAAAACTCAAAAAAAAAAAAAAAAAACTTATGAAACATGCAAACAACAAGTTAGAAGGTTAAAAACAAGAAAATCGAACACAAAAATCATAAAAACCTATAGTCAGTAAGTTATCCATAAATTTTAAAATATATGTCTATTTATTAAAAAAATATTGGAGGTTATTTATAGGTCCAGGGAACACCTATATAAAAAAATTAAAACCAAAGTAGTAAAAAAATAAAAAATAAAAGTAAAAAAAATATTAGCTCTATACTAACCATTTTTACCAAAAAATTAAAAAATAGAAAGTGACAGTCACTAAGAGAGTCATAACTTATAAAATATAAAGAGATTTTTTTTGAAAATTTTCAATAATATCAATAAAATATTTATATATACTATTAAAAAAATTGGAAAAAAAATTAAGTAAATAAAAATTTATTAATTTTTTATGGGCCATTTTTACTCTAGCAAAGCAAAAACAATAAAAATAAAAAAGTAAAACTATGAATACAAAGAAATTTGTGGGTTGCACAATCATGTAGATAGTCCCACTGAGCATGCCATTATATAGACTAGGAATTTTACTCAAGAGATGATGGTTAGTATTTTTTTAGTCCCAAAATGAAATCAAAATGAAATAAACATGCTAGCATAACATCTCTAGGCCTAGTTACTAGAGAGAGCTTAGTTAACAAGACTATAATGGAAGACAACTAAAATACAAAAGGAAATTTCTTTTACCATTCTTGGATGCTCCAAAATACTTGTTGTAGTGGATTTCTTAGTTTGTGCTCATGAGATCTTCATCAATAGGGCTTGGCTATCTCCATCTCCTCTTGGAACTATTGTTAAATGCTTGGTTTGATTGATGGTTTGGCTCAATTTCAACATTATAACACTAAGATTTTAGCTTCATGAATCTATTCTTGCATTATAACTCTACTTTGATTGAGCTTCCTAAATAAGGGCTCTACGCTTGTTTTTATGGACTTTAAAATCTATTATAATGGGTTAAATCTAACCATATTTGAGTTTATTAACTTTAGTTGAGTTTAGCATATTCCTAAGATATTCTTTTAGATATTTTTCAAAAGTGAAGTGAAAACTCACAATCATGATTGAGTTTATTAACTTTGGTTATGTTTGGAATATTCTTAGGATATTTTTTTTGATATTTTTCAAAAGTGACAACTCACAAAGGTAAGATGCTCTTGAATTTCCTTTTTAGTAATTGATTTGATTGATTTATTAGCTCATATGTGAACTCAATTAAGATTTGAAATTGATTTAACTTGTTAATTGATTTTGATTAGGGTGTGCAAGTTAATTTAAAAAAATTAGGCACTTGGTCATTTTTTTGAATTTGATTAATTCAATATGTGTATTTACTTAGTTTAATTAATTTAATAGGCCAAATTAATTTAATGCAAGGTTATGAAGCCAAATTCGAGATTAATAAAAATTCTTGGGCTAGATATTTAGTGATTGATAATAATTGGTCTAAATTCAGATATGAAGCCATTGGTGGTGAAATTTAGTTGTCTATAGGGTGTTTCCTAGCATAATGTTTACCAACTAGCTAATTACATGCATTGTATTGGGATCCTTTTTCTTCCTTCCAGGTTTACGTAGACATAAGTCTTTAACAATTTTGGAATATATGGGCACATATTTTATGGCATAAAAGAGAGGAATTTTAAAATAGAGTTTCTTAAGTTGTCCTATGAGATCAAATTTAGGCTCAATTACATGGCATTGAAGGCTAAGATGTTCTGGAAATGGTAAGGCTATTTCATCGACAACTTTATTTTTTGGTTTAGAGAGTTCTTGTGGTGGTGAAGGTGGGTTAGCATGATCTTTTAGAGTTTCTTAATTTGACTCTATTATTATGGTTGGGGATGGAGGTGGTATAACTTTCCCTAAATGTAGGTGAACTTCATTGATGTTCACTATATATGTTAGGTACTAGATAGGTTCTGTATTGAATATTGGTTGAACCAACTTATTTATAGAGTTCTACATGGGTCTGGTAGGGAGATGGTTAGGCTTGAGTAAAATTGGTGTATTGGACATAATATTAGGAGGTTATTGTTTCTACTTTGGATGGAATCTTCCTTAATGGTTTTCCCAAGCTTGATTGGGTCTCTAGGGCTACTACCACTAGTTTGTGAAGGGTGGGCCTTGGGGTGGTTTCCAAGAATTTATCCAAGGTGGGGATAGATTTTATGGAGGATGCCAGGAGATGGTGGGGTAGCTTTCTGAGGTGGATGCCAGTTGAAATTAAGAGGTGAGACATTCATTCATGGACTAGTCCAATTGGAAGTAGTATTTACAAATTGTGAATTAAAGGAGGTAGAATTTTTAAAAGGTGGATTTTGTCCCATACCTAGATAAGATGGTCATTAACGCATGGTTTTTTTTATGCCACATAAAAAAATTAGTCCCCATCTCTTCCTATAGTGTGTAACTCTATTATTTTTGGTTATTTAGTTGTGATGTTAGCTACTTTAACCTGAACCTCATGACACCTACAATTTGTCTTCTTCTTCTTATAATCTAGACAATAGATGGTCAAAGTTTGATCCAAGGTTGCTTGATTTTTTTTTAAGTTTAAGATATCTAGTTGGATGGCTAAGTGACTAATGATATCCTATTTTACGTCTTGTAATAGGTTACCAACTTTAGATTTTGATAGGCCACATACATTTGCCAGTGAAAGCTTACTACCCTTGACTTTATTTATGGTAGACTTGAAATAATTTTTGCTCAACTCCTTGATGTCTATGAATGACAAGTGGGAGATATATCCTCCATTCATTAGGTCCAAGGCTTCTAGACAATCTTATCTGACTCCTTTCAAGAAGATGAGTTTTATAAGCTCTTATCATATTATACTTTGCTTAATTTTTTGTATATTGAACATGAACTATTCAACATAGTCTTCCAAAGATTCATCTACTTCTTAAATCATCCTAAAGATATCAGTTCTTCTATAATTTATTCCTCATCTATATTCTTGATACTTTGCTAGAAATTTATTTTCCATGTCCTCCCAAGTGTGGACTCAATTACTACCCAGTCCCATGAACTAGCGAAGTGCTAAGTCTTTGAGGGTGGTTGGAAAAAGTTTCAATTTTTATGCATCCTGCCTATAGTCATAGATTCTACAGAGGATATCAAATTTGAACAAAAATGTGTTCAAGTCTTTTGATAATTTATATTTGAAATTGAGAAAGACTGAGGGTAGAATATTTTTCATTTGTGTTACGCCTATTACATTTGGAATAGAAAATTCAAAAGTAACTATTTTTGGAGTCCTGTTGTCATACACAAAGTCTTCTTCTCCATTTATGATGGATTTTATTATGATATGGATACCAAAGGACTAAGGATCACATCTTCAAATTCTGCATCAGTCCCCTCATCAGTATGATAGTAAACATTTATCTACTGATTTGTAGTCTTTTTACCAAATGAAAAATCTGAATATTCTCCTAAGCTTTCTTTGATTTGATCAAGAAAGCCTTACTAAAATGTTATTTTGATGTTACTTTTTGGAGTGTCTGGTTCATGTAGTTCTTCTCCTTCATTTATTCTTACCAACTCAGCTAATATTTTCTTCACTTCTATTTCCTTTTTCAAATCCAATAGTATTTTTTCTACAAGTTGTCTCTTTCAGTTTGTAGTGTTCCCTTCCTCAAGAGCCATCTAGCTTATGATATATTTTTCAATAGGATTTTTAGTTGCTACAGGTATTTGTGGTTCTTTCTCGATAGCAACTTATGGCTTATTTGATGAGAATCTCTCTCAAGAGTCTCTTTCTCTTTGTATAATTGTTGTGCCACTCCTTCAATTGTCTTATCCATTCCTGCATAGGGTTAGTGTGTTTTTTGTGTGTTCCAAGGTTTGTTTAGAATAAACAAAAAAATAAAAGGCAGAGAAATAAAGGAATGTGGAAATAAAAATGACTGGAATTAAAATTTTATTTTGTATAAAGTAGTAAAGTTATCTACTGAAAGCAAGAAAATTACCTTAGAAAGTAGGAAAATTAAAAGCACACTTTATGAAAAGTAAATGACTCTTGTAGGAAATTAAATTCTAAAAAAATTATTAACTAAGTAAATCATAATATTTCAAAGAGGCATTCAAGGTTTTGCACCATCAACATCCAAAAACTTAGACATCTAGCATAAGACACCATAGTGCCCTCACTCAACTTGTCTAACTGAGTAGGATAGTACATCAAAAATATTTTGCACCATCAACATATAAAAACTTAGAAATTTGACATAAGACACCATAGTGTCCTCACTCAACTTGACAATCTAGAAAGGACAGTGTATTAATCAATCTTGGAAAGTAATAATTGATTTAGAAACAATAATTGACACCCTTCTTGGCAACAGTGCTAAAATGTTGTGCAAACTTAGTATCCATTTAATTGATAGATTCTTGAGTTTGATTAACACTAATTTTCAACCCAGGGTGCATATGCTTTTCAAATATGTTAGTACTATATATTCATTGTTGATTCATAGATTAACTTGCTTCACTAGTTACAATATAATGAACATATGCTGAATTCACTAGGTAGTTATATTATGAAACTATTATAACAATAAAATAAAAATATATAAATACTTCACACTTATGAATCACACATGCACCACACTTTATATAATCGAACTAATAATGAAATCAACTTACACAACACACTTAAACTAAAAAGGGTTAGGATCTTCACTGCAACTCCTTTCAAGGGGGCCCTTCCTCGTTTAGAACTAAGTTCCAATCCTTCTTCGAGAGGCTTGAAAAAGATTATTATAGAATCAACCTTCTCATTACTCATATTTATATTATTTAAAGATTGATATAGAAGATTATAATATTTAAAATGCAATGACTTTTACAATTTTACTATTATGTTATCATCTATCTAACTCCTAATCTATTATAGGTTCTGCCATTAAATACAGAAGGTAGTTTATTAGCTTTAACCAAAAACACTAAACTAAGGAAAATACAAATACTTTAAGAACTACCTCAATCAATCTTCATGTGGTTAGTAACTAAAGTTACTTTTTTTAGGCCTGACTGGGTTAAGGATAATGTATATTGTTTTATTGTTTTACTTTTTTTTGTCTCTTTTTCATTGTCCTTGTCTTTGTCATCTTTGGTAGCACATCCAAGATTATTTGCATGAGGGGAGTCCATATAATAGCTATGGAGGATCCTGTCTAATCATATACATGGTTCTTAAGATAGTTGGATGTGCCCTTAAGATCTAATCACAACAATAATTATGTTATACATAGTGGTTATGGGCTACTTATAGGTGAAATCTTGTATTTGTTGCAGGTAACCTATAGTTGCTATGAAAAACCTATAGGTAAAATCTAGCAGTTACTATGAGCAACTTACATATGAAAACTAGTAGTGGCTATAGGCAACCTATTGGTGGAAGCCAACAATTGCTATGAGCAACTTATATGTGGAAGCCAGGAGTTGTTATGGGCAACCTATAGGTGAAAATCAACAATGGCTATAGGCAACCTATAGGTGGAAGCCAATAGTTACTATGGGATTCTCTGTAAGTGTTGTGTCTAAACAAGATTTTTACAGCCTTATGTTACCCTTCAAATTTTTGTTAAATAAAGTTACACAAGTATAATCTAATCAAAGAAAAAGCATCATTAATTTATAACATAAAACACACACTCACACACACACACACACACACACACACACACACACCAATGAACACACAAAATCATAAATTCATTCATTCATTTGTATGAGTCATGGATGGTTATGAGGATTTACATAGAAAAGGATATATACTAGGTATGGATGAGGCTATAAAATAAAGTAATTAGTGGCCTCATCAGGCCAAAACTTGGCCCCCATGGTATAGGGGTGCATAACCATGGGGACAAACAAAATTACAAATAAGCAATACTCAATACATCATATTCTAATAAAATAATATGAATTTAATATAAATCACTACTTGTTACATTTTGCCTATTTTTGTAAACACCCTAATTTGGTCAAGCAACCACAAAGGGTCTTAGTGATGTTTATAGTCCTTGTTGACATGGTCAACTTGAATCTTTTTATCTTTTTTATGTATTTTTATCAATTTTTTTGTCACCTCTAGCAGTCATTGGTCACCTTTTCATAGTCCCAAGGGTTCGACTATCATCCTTGATTTTTACTTAGTTTTGATCACTTGGACATTAGAACCATTTTGAGGATAGTAGCACCACATGGCTCTACTCTCAATTTTTTCCTTTAGTGTCTAATGGGCCCTTTCACTCATGTTTGAGTCTATGCCCCTCTATGACCTTATGTTTTTATAACTTTTTCATGACATGTCAGCTAGTGAACAAGGTATTATATTCATATCAAAGATCTTCCTATAAAAAGATCCTCACAAGGCATTTTGCATATATCACTTAATTTTTTTGGCACTTATTACATAAAATCAATCAATAATATAGCTCAAATACTCTACATACTACTCAACATTCACACCTAGACATTTGCATACTTGATCAAAGAATGGCCTAGGCAAAATTCATGCTAACATATCATGCAAGTTGATGGTGAAAATTCCCTAAGGGAGAACTACATGCAATCTAATACCCTTATCATTAGGGTTAATGTAGGTAGTGGTCAAGGCAATATGGTTTCTACTCTATGTGTTTATAATATCCCACAACCCATTATTTATTTTATTTTTACATTTGATTATTTCATTGTTTCATGTGTGTAGGTATTCATTAGGGTTTTGAATAATAATCATCTCAAATAGTGACATGGATGAACCTATGAGCGATAATAAATCACCCATAGAACATTCAAGAACTCCTACAGCTCCTGTAAAAATTTTAGATAGTCACTACAAGAGAGACACTAGTGCTATATTTCAACATTAACACCACATGGTGTTATTGTCCTAATCCAAATCATATAAAAAAATCTAAAGATGAAATATTCATCTTTATCTATTTAGTCATCTCTAGTATTCAGATCTACAAGAAACTATATTCATATCTAGATGAGTCCTCCCAACATTTACTATTTTTAGAAATATACATACAATCAATTAATTTTAATTTAATTCTAGATATGATATAGACCTAACCCTTTAATCTTGCTTAGGATTTACATATTATAACCCTAAATGGTTAAAAAAAATTGTGAACCCATCTTACTTCAAACATAGCTTCTAAAACTTTAATTTTTCCTTAAGGGTTACCTTTTAAATTTTGCACATTAAATTAGGGTTATAGAATATGATTTTTTAATTTAGTGGATTAACCTAACTAATTTAATTCATTCAAAAACTAGGATTTTATTTATTTAATTTAATTTAAATATTTACAACACAACCCTCACTTCAAACCCTAGATCCACATACTAAGTCCCTATACACACAAACATAACAACTAGGCTTTCCAAAATAACCCTATTTTCTGTTACAATATTTGTTCAACAAATTCACACATTACACACATACTTGTGTTATATTATATTCTACCTCTTGTGTGTTTATTATTCATTTTTTATGTTATATTCTTTGGCAAGTTTAAAATGACATCTACAAAGTCTTCTATCCCTCATCCATAAAAGAGTTCACAACACCCTTCAACCAAGATCTCTCCAACACACCATTACCAAAACCATGAGTGCTTCAGCATACACACAAAAAATAAACCAAATGTGAAAAAAACTAATTTTTATTCACAAAAAGTGTATGAAAATCATGTATAATATAATGGATAACCCTTGCTTAAGTAGGCAAGGAGAAACAAGACTCAAGCCTAAGTAGTTAATGTGGGATAATTCATCACATAAGACAAAACTAGAAAAAGGATGAAATTCCTAGATAGAACCTATAAAGCATTAGAAATATACTCTAACACTCCACCTCAAGTGAAGCTAGGGGCTAACAATAAAGGATATGATATAAATCCATGTGTCCCTATAGATGCTAATCTATCTTGTTAAAGTATATAGATGTTGAGTTGATGCAACCACCAAGTGAAAGTAGGAATAATGTTGAATACAAAGATCACTAAACATAAACATTATGCTCCAAAATATTAGGTAGAATGATGAACCCAAGGAATCATTACTTGAACACCCTCTAATAAGATGGTGAGAAGTGAGCATAAAGACTGATGGGTCTACCACACTAGTTCACTGGTGTCACTATAATAATCACCAAGAAGGTCATGGATTCAAGTAAAAAATCTTCATATGGGTTTTGGAAAATAAAGTGCCTAAATAAGATACCTATGTACAAAGGAAGAATCCAAAAAACACTTAAAAAAAGTATAACATATACATATAACTCTCATAAAATGGAGAAAAGAGAGAACTTGTAGGAAAAACTCCCCCCAAAAGAGATAAGAAAAGAAGAGAGATATAAAGTCCCACAAAGATGATGCTAAAGTAGTCCACACTCCAAGTACTCAAAAATCATAAAGGATATCAATCTACACAAGTGGTTTGAATCCACTACTTGATCACAAAAATAACTGACATGGGCTTCACCAAAATAGCTTTAATCAAGAACACTATCAGTGGTGACAAAAGTACAAAAGAGTATTGCATGTGCAAGGAATGTTCAACACCTAATAAGAAGAATGTACATCATACCCCATATGCACCTAACTGGGTAGAGTGTCAAAAAAAAATATATAAGTGGTCTGAATTCACTACTTAAACACCAAATAAGTTGGCATTATATGCACTAGAATAATTCCATATCATGCCAAAAGAGATTGACAAATTGTTGAAAAAGACAAGATGACACTACGATTCACTAGAATAGCTACACTTTAATATATGGGAAGTTATCAACTATCAAAAAAGTGGTGTAAAAAATATAGATAATGTCTCTCAAATATGATGGCTCATGGTGGTGATGGAAGAGATAACCAACTAAAGAAGTGAAAGGTGCCCAAAATAGAGCACATAAATTCATGAAGGTATGCAAGGCTAAATCAACAAACCCCTCATGGAACTTTTTAAATTATTCTGATTATAATATATTCTATAAACAAAAATTGCTAAATGAAAACAATGAAAACATTAGGCTTCACCATAATAATTCCAAATAAGGAGACTGATGACCTATCAAATAATCCATCAATAATCATGAGAGGTGCTCCAAAAACAAGGGAAAAAATGTCTCCATATAATAAAGCATGACACTAATAAAGGGGACTTGAGGAGACATGACACAAATTACCAGTGTGTCAAAGTACCAATGCATGTTATGGGCTAATGGAAGAGTGTGAAAAATGGTGAAAAAATCCATCATGTATGCAAAAACACACCAAAAAAATATCAATAGACAAAAATAACCTATGAGTCAAATACAAAAGGATGTTGGTCTAAGCCAAAAATGTCTCTAAGATAGTTTATGTGTGAAGTACAAATGTGAAAAGTAGTAGGGCCTATAATATAGACAACCCCCCCTGAATATGACACTTTATAACTTTAATTAATTTACAATAAAAATTAGATTGACAGAATGAGAATGAAAAATAAAGCACTTTTGCAAAAAATAACACTCAAATCCAATTTACTGAGCAAAAGTTATGGCATAATCAATTTTCCATCATTAATGCCCCATTTTAATTGAATTTGCACACAAGTAGTTTAAATACACGATCAAACAAGAGTTAAGGTAGTCTTCAAACCACTCATTAGTATTAGAATGGAGTGTAAAATGTAATGGTTAGACTGTGAAGGGGAATAGGTCTCTTGCTAATGCAAATCTCACCCTTCATCTTTGACAGGTAAAAATAGAAGGTCTAAAAACCACTTAATTCATCCATAATATATTGTTTTATAAAAATAAAATAAAAAATAATCTATAGTTTTTAAATATAAAACAACCAAAAAATACATGTCCCCACCACTAATAGATTTACTCCAACCATGAAATAAATTCATGCATATTATTTTGTGGTGTAGGGGTTGTTGCTGAGGTGGAGGAGTGGTTGAGGGCAAAGGAGTAGGCCAATAAAGCCATAGGAATATAGTATTAGGATGGCTATAGGTATGGGGGGTGACAACCTAGATGTGCATAGGTCAACAATAGAAGGCAAGTTAATCTAATCTCAATGGGAACCAAAACCCAAGAATATCAGATTTGGTGATGGGTTGCAAACTAGATCTAAAAAAGGAGAAATCTATTACAAATTATGGGAGCTACTCAAAGAGAGATTCTGTCTCATGTTCCAAGCATGAATGGTCAAGCTTTGAACTAAAATCCTCTCATTGAGGAACTCATGAAGGCCCTATAACCCTATGCTAAAATTGAAATGATAAGCTCAATACACACTCAACAGATTTCCCAGTAATGTAAATCAAATACTTTACATTGTTAATTGCATCAAACACATTCTCTAGTGGCACGTTCCTAGTCAACAAAAAATTAGGCCTCAAATATGGTCACATGGAACATCCCATCAATAAGTACCTGAGATATGGTAGAGGCAAATCAAAGTATCCTTTTTATGATCAAATTTACCAAAATAAAATATAGATGGAATTTTATACCAATCCCAACAACATAGGCAGAAGACAAGCCTGAGGCTACCATGGCAACAACCAAGTTAGTAATCTTATGAAAGCCTAGAATACTCAAATGACAAAGAATAAATGTATTAGGGAAGATCACGTAGAACCAAGATGTAAACTTTGAAATGATGTAATTCAATAGCTGAAGGCCATTGAGCTAAGTGGTATTATGGTATAATATAGATGGCAAAATCCTCAATGTGAAACCAATGTTTTATACTCAGACTCAGGCTTAAATAGTTTGGTAATGTCTAGCTGGAAATGACTTGAAGAGGTGATTTTCTAAACAAAAAACACTGGTTTGTCTATGTCTTTATTCAAAGTTCACATCTAGCATGAAAAAGCATAAATTTTATAGGGAGAGGGAGACCATAAGAACCCTATATTAGTTAGAATTCTCTATCATGTGTTGTGGCAATCCCCATGCCCTCTTTCCCTCTATGTTGTAGTGCATGCAATGCAAGGCAGCATAGCCAACTTAGCTCACATTTAGAATATCTCATCATAGTCTTTACTAGTACAATTTGAACATGCCACTATGGATCAACCACTCCAACATGATATTCTATAGGCAAGAAAGAACTGATATAGGTAGAATTATTAGGCCCTTTTCTAGATCTAAAAAATTTTTGAGCAGAGGCCATATGTCAAGATCTAAAAATAAAATTAAAAAACCTACAAACTCACTGTAAATAAAACTATATTAATATGATCAATTAGATATTGAGCATAAAATAGATATATGACTAAGTCCAAAAAAAGATAAATAAATACTGCAACATAAAATCACTGAGTAATAGCTATTGGAGGGTGACTCTAATACCATGAAAGAGTTCACAACACTCTTCAACCAATACCTCTCCAAAATACCATTACCACAACCATGAGTGATTTAGCATACACACAAAGAATGAACCAATTGTGAACATAACCAATAGTTATTCACAAAAAACATATGAAAAGCATTCATAATACAATAGAGAACCCTTTATTAAGTAGGCAAAGAGAAACAAGACTCAATCCTAACTATCCAATGTGGGATAAATCCTCACATAGGACAAAACTAACAAAAAGACAAAAATCCTATCTAGAACTTAGCAAGCATGAGAAATATGTTCTAACAATCCACTTGATGCAATATTGAATTTTTCTCATGATTATAATAATGAATGGACTAATTTTCAAGATTGTACATTATAGCATGATAATGATTTCATTTATGATGATGATGATGATGATGATGACTATTGTTATAATAATGGATATGAGGATTAATATGCACATGATAATACAAATAAAAATGAGGATATATTAGACACATCATCTTCTCTTTCCTCTTCCTCTTCTCTTATTCCTAAAACTTAAATTAACAACATAATGCCAAAATAACCTCTTGTTGGTAGTGTTTTATTACAATGCAATCCTAGTTTTTCAACTATTTTTGTTACTTCATTATTCAAAATAAATCAATATAAGTACATTACATGAAAATCACTTTCACATGATTCAAATAAAGTAGATAAAAAATAATGCATCTTCTTTACCTTCTCAATCACATTTCAAAATGCAAGTACAAAGAATGTTACACCTTTTCACAATGCACAAACTAATGTAGATGAAATTCCTTTATCACCTTCATTCATATTTCAAGCTAAATGCAATGATTCTTTGCCACAAATAGATAATACCCATGTTTCTAATTCCACCATATGTCATAATGTACAAAAATAAAACATGATTGTTACTCCTTCCCATGATACTCAAATAGAAAATGATAATCATGCTTGCATTTCAAAAATGAATAATACACAAATACCTTGTATTACACTTACACAAGATGATACATTGCATAGTAGTGAAAAGTTAAAATCTTATCCTTCTCCTTCTCTTAATGAAAATGTGAATGATACTTCTTCTACTCTTACCTCTTCAAATGAATTAAATTATGATTTTGAGGAACAATGGGATAATGATGATTATTGTGATTATGATGACGATGACATAAAATCTACAACTTATACTTCTCTTACTTCACATATTTTTCTCATTCAACCAAACATTAGATCACATGTTAAAACACCCACACACACTTATTCTTATGTGCATAATTTTCATTCACTAGAAAATAAAGTACCTTCTATTCAAACTAATAATACAAAGAATACCAATAAATCCCCTTCAACTCCCCTTACTATAGTAGGACCTAGTTCTCAAACAAACCTAAACAAAGGTGATAGCTTATTTACCTCTAACTAGGTCTAAGTTATCGCACCTAAAAAGGTTATTAAGATCACACCAACCATTTATAAATAAGGTTTCCAATATTAAATACCAATGGATAAGATAAATAATAAAATTCAAGAATTGAATGAACCTCTTAATAATAATATACCTTTACAAGTGTTAATTTATTTAATGCATGCTATGTGTAATTTTTACAACTAAGTACACCATCTCACCTTGGAAAACAAAGCATACCAATCTCAAGCTGATGCCAATGTAATACATGGAAACCCTATTCCACGTAGAATCTCAACTACAAGGTTCCCACACAATTTTTTAGATACTAATATTACCTATATTTTATGGGCATGGAGACACATACTTGCACCTTCAAGCTTATAATAAATCCATGCCCTAAATTACAAATAAGTTGACTCTACTACAATTGTTTCCAAAGTCCTTACAAGGGGAAGTACTAAATTGGTTCCAACATACAATCCCTAGTGGATATTTACACACATATGAGGAACTAGAGATAATCTTTCTCAGACATTACATATAGAATAAGAGACCTATAGTCACACATGAGATGTTACCTTCACTAAGTCAAGGCAAAATAGATCGTACCTTAGAGTAAATTATACATTTTAAGGCTTTTTTACATCAATCAATTTATCAACCTATAGATTTAGAAGTACAATTCATCTTTGTTAGAGGTTTAATTTCTCCTCTCAAGAATAGATTACTATATCAAACATCTATACCATGCAACTATCTCATTAGAGGCATAGTTGGGAATAGATATTTCATAGTCAGAGATAGATTTGGATTTAGATCCTTTAGAACCTCGGTCATCAAATTTGGTACAAGATCCTACTACACTTCCAACTAATAAACCAATGGAAATCAAACAACCAGTACAAATACTTAGTAAGGGAAAAGAGCCACTCTATATAATATAACCTATAGTGAGTAGCACACAAGATATACATAGAGGGGTTATACATTTTTTAGATAAGGCTAGGCATCATGACATTTTTATTGTACTACTAGATAAGGGGATGATTACACTTCTTTTAACTACTCATCATCCACCTCACCATTTACACTAGGTACCACATAAGCATTATTATCCTTTTCATTGGATTAATGGACATTCAAATGATCATTTCTATACACTCGTATCCCACATCGATCAGTATCTTAGAAGAGGCATCATAGAGTTCACATAAGGTGCATCAGGCCTTGATTCAACATTTTTCCCTAGATCACATTCCTCTATAATAGAGATAACCTAGGGTGCTCCTTTTAAGGAACCATTGGTTACTCATCGTACAATCACTATGACATCTAAGACAACTATTTATCAACAATCTCCTACATCCTAGCCTCAATAGTGATGGAAACCAATTCATAGGGTTTAGAATGTGCTACTACTACATTAACTAATTAATATATTTAGAAATAATTATAGACATAAAGGCATAGTTTTGGTATAAACACCAATCAAAATATTTATAAATAATTACATATCTTAGAATTCACATCCCATGAGTCAACCAATTAAGATATTTGGGAATAACTATCAACCCAAGGTAATGATTTAAGTTCAATAATTGATAAATATTTCTGGAAATCAGTGCAGAGATCATAATCCAACTTCTGTTCAAACATCGATTAGAATATTTGCAAAAAATTAGGTAACTCAAAGTGAATTTTTAGAATGACAACCAATCAAGATTTTTGCATCAAAGTCTACACATTTGTTCACAAGCAGTGCATCATAGGAAGTTCCACTTTCATATTCTACATCTACACCAACACAACATGAATAGTATGGTTGTTGGTTCTCCATGCCATCAGGGTTCAGATAGAGCATCTTTCCATCATAGGATATACACATCAACATATTATGAGATATAAATAATTAAGAAACAAACACCATATACCAATGTAAAAAATTTAAATATCCTGTAAATATGACTAGAACATTCATAATACATATATAAAATAAATTAACATTACTCCAACAAAAACAAAATTACAAACATCAAACATTTCAAATAAATAACCAAATTTAAACACAACAAATTACACAATCTAAAGTAGATCTAGATACCAATAAACAATTTCAGATTACATAACAACCATATCGATATATATAATTCATAACATCATTTCAAATACAAATATGAGGTATCACTCAATGATACAAACATGACTGTTAGGACCATCTCCCTCACTCTCACTCTTAGACACATAAATACTAGAAATAGAGGCCCCACTATCCCCATGAAAACTTGATCTATAGATATCT
Organism: Torreya grandis; assembly: GCA_037957365.1. Lineage (NCBI taxonomy): Eukaryota > Viridiplantae > Streptophyta > Pinopsida > Cupressales > Taxaceae > Torreya > Torreya grandis. Next base: position 803,200 of record JARHVA010000576.1, read on the forward strand.
CTCTCTCAGTACATAGCTAACTCCACCCTACACTCAACATACTCTCATAGAACTTGTATACAGTCATCTACTATATGACTAATTATCCCACCTAGATAATCAAGAGAGGGCATAGTCTACCTCTGCAGTACCATGCATAGATTATCTCTATCTATTATTGCTTGCTTATATGCCATAGTCATTATCACTACATGATCAAACAAATGATCATGTATTCCAACTACATTAGTGGCATGATCCACCAATCCATCATCCATGACATCATCTATAATATGCCATGTCAACTCATAAAGTGTTGATTCGATGGTAATCATCCTCTCCTACACCTATAAGATTCCATACAAATAATAAAAATCATTTTAACTCATAACACATGAATAAACATTACACAAACCATATAAATAGACTATCTAACTTACCATCGACATCCCTTAGGGGTTATACATCTACTACCTCCTTTGTGACCATCCTATCTATTAGTAATAGAGGTGCCCATTTATTCTCACTCTACTGGTCAAATATGCCTCAGTCACCCCATCATCATCCATATCTGGTACCTTGATCTCTAGATCCTAATTTGTCACTAACATAGGAGCTAGATCCATAATCTATGGCCTAGGCCTACTCCTCAGCCTCGCAAGATCCTGAAAACTCTTCAACCACACTACCAGTGTTGGGGGAATATCCTATAAGACACCAAATTGGTGGGTAACCCTCTCATACCGGAACCAATCATATACATTATCCCATCATTCATGTATCCAACAACTCACTTAGATTTGCCTCAACTAAATTTTATCCTCAGTCTTCCATGATATACCTTTTAGGGTCTCCAGATAATATCCTCCACTCTCAAATTATCTAGTAAGCACCAATACTAAGTATTATTCCTCCTTATATTATGTCGTATCCCAATCCATCTAGCTATAAATGCCTATGGGTAAGACCATCCATCTTGTGGATGTGACACTAGACTACTCATTGCTATATGTTTATATGCCTAATAATGTAATAATTTTGATGTATAGATACCTACACCACTCATCTCCTAAGTAAAATGATATAGGTTATTGTATAGATGATCCAACATAGTCTGGCCCCAAGAATATGTTGTATCATGATACTCAATGTCATACACTATCTCATGCATATTGTATGAAATGGAGATACCACTTCTCTCCACCACAATAAATGATGATAATAGCACTATTAGAAAATTCTACAATTGTGAAACATCAAACATAACAATCAAGGTTAAAAGTATGTCACTCTAACTACTTGTATGATGAGTACCTGTGACCATAGCATTAAAGTACCTAGATGCTTTATATATAGCCCATGAACCAATCACCTCATGTAACACATCTCACTACCATATATCATCAACCATAATATCCTATACACATCTTATAATGTCATGATCATCTCACCTATAGGCAGCCAAAATGTACACGTATTTGCATTCCATCTCTCACATAGTACAATGATCATATGCTTATCCCAGAGCATAGGCTAAAATAAATCCACATGTCACAACATTTCTATATCAATCACATCTATCTCTTCTTTATACAAGGTAAAACTTTAGATAGTCATCATCATTTAACCAACATAGAACTCCCTCATATAAGCGTTAACCTAAAAACATTTCAACCAAATATGACATTGGTAAAATAATAATTAATACTACCAAACAAGAATAAAATTAAAAAACCATTTGATAATGATAAGTACCATATTTAGGGCCTATGGGACACTATCACTATCTATATGATTGTTTCATTGGATATTAACACCACAGTCTAGATAATAGTGCCATAAACTAGACATTAGTACCTAGATTAGGAAAATAACACCACCTTTTGAAAAACTACCCAAAAATAACCTTTCCCCAACAAAATCACTAATAGATATAACTAAAAAGATAAAAAATAGAAAAAATTAGGGTCCCACACTAGGTGTACCTCCTTCTCATCCTGAATAAGTGCTTCAACCTCCTCATAGCATGAAAACCTAGCATTTCATCTCCTCTACATGTTTTTTCTCTCTTAGGATCAAGCTTCTTCTCACTCCAATGATGCAAATGAATTGAAAATGATCCAAAATGACCTATTTAAGTCATCAATTACTCAATTCCACCCTATGAAGGTTACCCCTACATTCCATTTTCTCTAATTAACATAACTATCTTGTTATTACCATATCTCGATAATTGTAGCTCTAATTTATGAATAATTTTTTATGCATGGGACTTGGTATCAACACACTATGTCCCATATTTGGTAAAAACAATCCTCTCATAATTTTAAAACCTATAAAATGACAAAAATAATTACATTCTATTAACCAAACAAAAGACCATGTACTTATCTAACTACACACTAAATTATCAAACTCTGACACAATCAATACATTAGCTAAACCTAATGCAACATCATAATTGCCAAGTAAACACTAACAAAATTGATCCTTACCATTTTTGGTCACATATCCTCATCAAAGTCTTAGCTATCTCACCAAAAGGGGGAAATATGCATAGATTAATTTAGACATAGAGTTATATTTGGATCTTTTAGACATAAAAGTATCCAAAGTTATAGATTTTTAAGAGATACATAGACATGTAAGTCTACACAAGTTTACACAGGTATTCATATGTATACCTTATTCATAAATATAGACATATAGGTCTATACAAGTTTACATAGGCATTCAAATTCATGAGTTTTTCATAGATATAGACATACAAGTCTACAGAGGTTTACACAAGAATTCATAGATATAAACATACAAGTTTACATAGATATCCAGATTTACAAAATATTCAGAGATACAAACATGAATGTATACATAGTTTAACATAGTCATTCAGTTGCACAAATTTTGTAGACATATAAACATACAAGTCTACATAAGTTTACACAGGCATTTAGAGTTATAGGTTTTTAGATATATAGACATACAATTATTCAAATATACACTCCATGTAGATATATAGCATTGACATAGGTATACTAGTTCATTCATACATTTAGATGCATAACTACATCACTCAGATATTAGGATTAGAGGGTATGATGCATATAACATGTTCTTGGTTACCATTTTTAGATTCACCAGTATCATCATTAATTTTTCACCAGTTTGGATCATAGGGCCATCTACATCAGTTGAGCCATAAAAACACACCAAACTTAGTTCACATTACTTAGATTCAAAGTGGGACAAGCTATCCTTATTTTTCCATATTTTTAGCTTAAAACACTTAGATTCAGAGTGGAGGAAAGTGATCCTTATTTCTCCACACCTTTAGTTCACATTACTTAGATTCAGAGTGGGGGCAAGTGAGCCTTATTTCTTCATATTTTTAGCTTATAATACTCATATTTAGAGTGGGGGAAAGTGAGCCTTATTTCTCTATGCATTTAGCTTACACACTTGGTTTTAGTACAAGGGGATTTTATATTATATGCTTCCTTTCATATATCTCACTCCAATTTTCATCCATTTCTTTGGCCAAAAAGTGGGAAAATCTAGATTACATTCACATAGTTAAGTATAGGTACACATTTCTATTCTTTTTTACTCTAATACTTTCATTTCATTACATTACTAGAATAAAAGAGAGGCAAATGTAAACACCCTAATTTGGTCAAACAACCACAAGTACTATGTATTTTGTTGTCTTTCACACAAGGGGCTTAGTGATGTTTACAGTCCTTGTTTGCATGGTCAACTTGAGTCTTTTGATATTTATGATGCTTTTTCTTTACTTTTTTTAATCAACTCTAGAGGTCACTGATCACATTTTCCCATTCCCAGGGGCCCCTAACCTGACATCCTTGATTTTTACTCAATTATGAATCTTTGGACATTAGCAACATTTTGAGGATAGTAACACCACATGGTGCTAATGTACACTTTTTCCTTTAGTGTCTAACAGGCCCTTTCACTCATGTTTGAGTCTTGACCCCTCCATGACCCTTCTCTTATGTTTTTTATATCTTTTTCATGACATGTTAACCAATGAAAATGGTATTATATTATTTTAAAATATCCTCTTATAAAAAGAGCCTTGCAAGGCATTTTACATTTAGCACTTACTATTTTTGGCACTTATTACATAAAATTAATCAATAGTATAGCTCAAATACTCTGCATACTATGCAGCACTCATAACTAGACATTTACATGCTTGATCAAAGAAGGGCCTAGGCAAAATTCATCCTAGCATATCATGCAAGTTGATGGTGCACATTCCCTTATCACTGGAGTTAATATAGGTAGTGGTTAGGACAATAGGAATTATACTATGTGCAATTAAAACATCCCATAACCCATTTTTTCTTTCCTTTTATATTTAATTTCTTCATTATTTCATGTGTGTAGGTATTCATTAGGTTTTTGAAGAATAATAAACCTAAACAGTGACACAAATGAAACTCCAAGTAATAATAAATCACCCACAGAACCTTGAAGAACTCCCATAACTCCTCCAAAAATTTTAGATAGTCACTGCAAGAGAGACACTAGCTCCATATTTGGACATTAACACCACATGGTGCTACTGTCATAAGGGGGCACTACTGTCCTAAGTCATATCATAGAAAATAGTCTATATATGAAATATTTCTATCTATTTGCTCAGTCATCTCCAGTATTTAGATCTATGAGAAACTATGTTCATATCTAGATAAGTCCATCTTCTCCTATCATTTACTATCTTTATAAAGATTAATAAAGTCAATTAATTTAAATTTATTTCTAGATATACTATAGGCACATCCCTTTAATCTAGCTTAGAATTTATGGTAAAACCCAAAATGGTTAAAACAATCAACAACCCTTTTTTCATTTTTCCAAATATTCCTTAATTTATTTTTAAAAATGCTAAGATAATTTATTTTAAGCCTATATTTAAGGCATAAATATTTCTTATTGAACCTTATTTTGAAAAAAAATCCACTTCTTGATAGTATTCATGATCAAATACATTGTAGACATGATTGCATCTTGTCTTCATATCTGAAAACATGAGTAATTATTTTTGAGTTCTCATTATATCAATACTAATAGATGTTATATAATTTTTTTATAGACTTTCTTTTGTCATCCTTATTTTTTCAACTAATTTAAGTCTTTCAGTGGCCAATCTCTTTCTATTAATTTTATTATATTTCCTTATTTTTACTATATAATTATCTACATATTCAAGGTAATCTAGAGACATTAAAGGGTGTTCACTATCTATAATTTCAAAAACATTCCCATATTGCTTTTCTTGGGGCCTCTTTAATGTAATACTTAGTGTATTTCCATGTTTATTTTTATAGACTTGATTGGCCATCGGCAAAGTGATCTCTCACATAGGTTAATACTACAAGATTAACAAAACCCTTCAATAAAATGATAGAAAGACCAAATTCATTATCTATCATTTCAGGTAATTTTAAAACTACCAAATTCCCACTCTCACTAACCTAGATTTGTCTTTCTCCCATGAGGAATCATAAATGTTTCCATGAAAATTTATGAAATAATTCAACATATTTGTCTATTAAATCCTTTTTAAAAATGTATTAATCAAAATCATCATCGATGTAAAAATACTCAACTCCACAGTTATTCTAAGCATTCTCAATTGATCCATAATTATTCTAGTCATTCTCAATTAATTCAAATTCTATGGAGGATATAATTTTTGTGTTAGTTGATTCGTATTTATATTGATTACTAGGTGAATGTTGCATTAAAAACATTACTAAATTAGACTTTAGTATTTTGAACAAATATATTCATACAAAATTGTACATTATTTTGAAGTGATTGGTGAAGAGACCATAATCCCATTATTGATAAAATACCTTTGTGTGAGAATTTTTTAAGTTCTAAATTGGTTGTTGGGAAACTCATTTTTCATAAAATCAATTCTAAATTTCACACTTTCAATGTTAAATGTTTCCCTATTCGATTGAATTATCTGTCAATTAAAATAAGTGTTAGTATCTACAATGAAATAATGAAATGAATTAAAAAAATTATTATTGAGATAAATAATAATTAATTTAAATATTATATATTGTGATACAATAAATTTTTATCTATCAATACCTTGTTATAAGACTCTATCATTATTTTTTGTTTATCATGATGTTGTTTATCTTTAATAAATTAGTGAATTTCTAAAGTAATTTTTACTTTGGTTCCAAAACATCTATGGTGACATATTTGTTCTCATTACACAATAAAATATTTAATTATACATTTTTCAAATATCACATCATGTAAAATGGAAAAAAATATTAAATTAAATTGTAAAACATTTATTCTAGAGTGATGAAAGCACATATGATTTGACATTATCATTGATAAATATAAGAAACATTATAGATATCTTCATATTTTCATATTTTCTATATAAGTTGCCTAGAAATTTTCCTCCACTTCAACATTTATAAAATCATGAACGTTAATTCCAGTAGAAAGACTTATATCACGTTCTTTACAAACTATACTTGAACTAAACTTGTATTTCAATAGACATGTAACATATTTGTTTTAGAATTGATATCAATTCCTTTTAAGACATTGCTAACTTCAATAAGCAGAGTCCCTTTTCTTGAACCAAAAATTTATGTTCCTTATCTAACGTTAATATCTTTTAAAATAATACATACCTTTTGTTCACATGAAAGCAATCAAATTATATTGTAATTATTTCTTAAATATCCAAAACTATAATTATTCATAATAAAACAATTTGAACATTAATTAATTTTATTTCATAGTTATGATTTTGTGATAAATTTAAAACAAATAATAATAATTAACTTAATGATATCAATTTATATCATTGTGTGACAAAAAAATATTTAGCCTCCCCATGGTTTGGATCACTCTCAACAATGAGGAAAAAAATACTTCTCTCCCCATTATTATGAGGGTTGTCAATCATAGGGAGGATAAAATATTTTGGCCTCCCAGTGTTGAGGGGAAAACTTTACCTCTCCATGGTTTAGAGGCCTCCAAACTATGGTGAGAAAAAAACCTTGCCATGCTTGGAAGCCCTCCCAACTAAGGAGAGGACAAAAATTTATTTGTCCTCTCCATGGTTGGGAAGAATCCCAAATAATGAGAGGAAAAAATATGCCCTCATAATGGTTGGGATCCCTCACAAATATCGAGAGGAAAAATCTTTCCCTCATCATTGTTATGATCACTACCAAATTTTGTGAGCACAAAATTTTTCATGCCCATGGTTGGGAGGGCTCCCAACAATGGAAAGGACAAAATTAATTTTGTCCTCTCCATGGTTAGGAGGGATCCCAACCATGAAGAGAACAAAATTTTATTTATATTCTCCAAGGTTGGGAGGGCTCAAGATAATGATGAGAAAAAATAAATTATCACCATGGTTAAGAGGCCAACCATAGAGATGACAACATTTTTTTTTCCTCTACATGTTTGGGATCCCTTTCCATGGTTTGGAATGATCCCAATATCATAATGAGGATAAATCAAATTCTTTCCCATCCATGTTGTAAAGGGATCATAACCATGGTGAGAAAAAATATATATCACCATGGTTGGGATCCTTCCAAACCATTTAGAGGAAAAATATGTGTCATCTCCATGGTTGGAAGGGTCACCAACCATGGTGATAAAAAATATATAATCATGGTTAGTTGCCATCCCAACCATGGAGAGGCTAAAATTTTCTTTGTCCTCTCTATGTTTTGGAGCCTTCATAACCATGGAGAGCAAAACAATTTCCCTTTCCATGGTCTATATGGCTCCCAACCATGGTGAGGGAAATTTTTCCCTCAACATGTTAGGGAGCCATCTGAACCATGGAGAGGGAAAATTTTATCCTCTCTATGGTTTTGAGGGTTTCCAACCATAGACCAGAATATATTTTATATTGTCATGATTTGGAGCCTTTATAACCATGGTAAGAATTAATAAACTCTCACCATCATTGATAGGCATCCCAACCACAGAGAGGACAATTTTTTTTTACTCTCCATGGTTGGGAGCCCTCAAAAAGATGTGAGAACAAACAAATTATCATCATGGTTGGGAGCCCTCCCAACCATGGAGATGTCAAAATTTGGTTTGTCATGTCCATGTTTGGGATGGCTCCCAACCATGGAGAGGATAAAATTGTCCCTTTCCATAGCCATCCCAACCATGGAGAGGGAAAATCATGTCCTCTCCATGGTTGGGATCCCTCTAAAATTTTCCCCCACCATGGTTGGGAGGGTTCCCAACCATGGAGAGGGAAAAAAATTTCCTCTCCATGGTTGGTATCCCTCCCATTCATGTTGAGGTAAATAATTTCCCTCTCCTTGGTTGGAATCCCTTCCAAACATGGAGATGAAAATTATTGGCCCCTAATTTTATTTATATAATGATACCATGTGATAATTAAACAATTGTATGAGATAAGGCCTAACATGGGTAAGGGTTTATTGGAAAGAGTTGATTGGGCCCTTAACCTCCCAAAATAGATAAAATATAGATTTCAAGCATGTGATCTATTTTTACCATATATTTATTCTATATCTATTCATTGGATCCTATATATGTGCCCTTGGCCTCAACCCCATATCTATATCAATTTACGGGGGAAGGAGGTGGTGGGATGGACAAATAGTTTCTATCTATTAGGAATCTTAGAGTGACTTGGAAAATATAAGATGGTAATAAACATAAATTTAATGTGAAAGAAGATGATTACATTTGGTGAAAACACCCTTTACATTTGATAATTATATATTGGCGTACAAGATAAGATCAATGTTTATCATAAAAAATTCTAATCTAATAATCCAACAACTAAGATAGTTTCAACACATTATGACCAAATAAAATTAATTTATTATTTAAATTTTCATTAACCTCATTCATTATTGGATTTTCAACAATCACCAAAATTTTTGCAATAACTTTTTTAGTTTAATGATATAGATTTTAGAAATATTTTTTTTAGAGATTACACATTAAAATTTTAATTATAGTATCCATCATACACATGTTATTATATAATAATTATATCTTATAATTTAGGAGTCCTTAACACATTCTATTAAACTTATATGATTTTTTCAAATAACTCATAATTACTTGTATTATCACAACTTGCATTCACACACACATAATTAACTATTTAATGAATTTTACCTATGTATTACTAATTACTATCATCCACCCACCCCTACCCCCTTAATACTGAAATATGAGAAAGGAAACATCAACTCAACTAAAATATTAATACAACACAAACATTGATGGATAAGGAACACATCAACCAAACCATGGATGGGAACACATTAACCAATCCAATTATGAATAGGTACACACACCTTTTTTCATTCTCCATATATTTATAGGTATAAAATTTGGTTCATAATAAAATTAATGTGTTGAGCCTTACTGACCTTGACATCGAGTAGAGACACAAACACTACTCACTTAAAGTGTGGCATGGGCCTCCACTTATCTTTTTTCTTAATTATATGGTTGGTTGGGCCTCACCTAATATGTAAAAAAAATGAATAATATTATGTCCTCACTATACCTTCAATGGGTGTTTTCCACTAAACTTGTGTTTTGAGCCCCTATCACTGATCACTACCATTTGATAATGAATAGTGTAACTAGTACTTGTTCATGTAGAAAGAGACACACTAACCTTGGTACACTCAACTTCAAAATGTATAGCCAAGAAAACTAATGAAAATATGATGTTATGGGTGGCCTATTGGTTTGGATGATATAATCATTTTGGTTGAGGAATGTGGACAGGAAAAGATTCAAATTATGGTTGCTTAGCACAAGTTATTGGCATGGGGTTTTGAGTAGTGAGTGGTAGAGGATGTTTGTATTTGTAGGAAAATAACTTAGATATGCTAAAATTCTCACTAAGGAAAAAAAATTGAGATGTGATGGCATTCCAAAAAATTATGGAATTAAGGAGGATAAGGTAGTGAGGTTCTTAATCTATGTTAAGATTTGAAAAAAGGTTAAATTGAGGTTGAATGACTATAGGAATTTGGTTAGATCTATTGGGTTGGGATTTCCCATAAAATGACATCCATGATGTGAATGAAATATGACAAGGATAGACCCAAGGATGGAAAGGAAAGAATTAAATTTATAAGTTATGGGCTTGGTGGTCTATAAGTTTAATTTATCTTGATAGTTGGGCTTTAGACATTATGGTTTACTCATTAGAAGTGTTTAATAGGTTAATGATGAGGTCAGGTAGGTGAGTTTATGGTTTGATTTTATTTCATAGTATAATATTCTTTAAGTGATTACTTTGACTTAATAGTGATAAAGTTGAGGTTTGATTCTTCTCTTTTTAAATTTTTTGATTGCACCTAGCATGGAACCTAGTAATTGATTAGGAAGTCCCCAAACCCCTCTACGTCTATTAATCATTTTTATAAACTAGTACATGTTACATTAGGTTTCAGATCACATTCTATGTACTATTTGTTTTAGACTATTGAACTACCTGTAATGGTACATAGACCTAGGTAATTATTATTATAGGTCTCAAATACATAATTATGTTATGATAACTCCTAGATTTTGGTGTATGTCCAGATAAATCTTAGGAACTAATGCATGCTTAGGTAAAATGAGGATTCTAAAGGATACATATACTAGTGGTGGAATTTGATGACTACATCATTAGGTCCTAAATACCAATGTCTCCCTAGGTATCACATTGCTCTAATAATAAAATATTCTTGGTTTATGCTAGTGAAAATAGAGCATTAGGAGTTAACAGGAAAAGCCTTGGGTTGGCTTGGAAATCATGAATCCATGGCATCTTCAAGAATTTTTTATTATCCTTTATGGAACTAGCCTCATAGAAGGAGATTCTCTAAGTGATTTATTTTCCATTGGGGTTTATGTTAAAATTGAATATCACTTTATCATTAGGGAAGAAGGCTAAGTGGAAGTTATAAATTTTTTGAAACCATTTTTCCTAATTAACACATAACCTAGTGACTACTTAAGAATATTTCAAACCCTAGGTAGTCATTTGATAGTTTTTAAAACCCTTTTTACATGCTAAGACAAGCTTTAGATCCTAAACTATGTGTTAGTAGTTTTTAAACTTTTGAACTACCTTCAACAGTGTATGGGCATAAGTAACTAATTATGTATGTCTCATATTAAGGCTAGTCTTCTTGCAGGTGTTAGACTCCTATGTATGTTTCCTAAACATCCCCTTGTTCCTAAACTAGTCCAATATGGTATGCTTATATGAATTGATATAATTATTTAGTAGAGGAGAGGGAAACAAGTTTTAGAGGGTTATTTATAGCTATTAGATCTTAGTAGATACATATTTCTTATGGAAAAGCTCTTAATCATGGGAGTGGTGTACCTACAATTGGTTAGATTTAAATGAGATGTATTTGTTGAATATTACATTATTTATAAGTATGCCTTCATCAAAATATTATGTTTCATTAGTATCCAATCATTTTTTTCACAATATAGTAATAGTAGTTTGAGTTTTAGTAGTTTGTGGGCTTCAATTTCATGAATCAAAAGTAATATTAGTTGTAGTACTTCATATAACTAGGAAATTTTCCAAGTAGCTCACAACTTGTGATCCTTAAACATCAACATTATCTCTTTGCTTGTTATTATATTTGGGTGTTTATTATTTTTTAATATTTCTAGGGATAGCCTTGTGGAGTTTGAGGATAAGTTGATTGATTATTCACATGATCCCTTTGGTGCCAAGAAGATTTTTAATGAAGGTTCAGATCTCATCCATAGGTGGAAATTAGACAGAGATTTTGCCAATATGTTTAATGATATTATTGGTCAAATACTAGATAAATAGGGTACAAATACCATCTCAAGTATCCCAAGTATTTATTTATTCTAATGGTTAATTTAGCTTTCTAAAGATTAGATCTAAAGAAGTATCCAATAACTTGGATCATTTGAGTTCAGATGGGGAGATTTTTTAGGAAGGTTTTATATACATTTGTCTTAAGAGAGAAATGAATATTTGCATCTGGATAATTAGATCTTCTTCATAGGTTAGGAGTGGTATAGTGGTGTAAAAGAGGAAAAGATGTGTTAAGGTTAGATATGGGAGGTTAATATGGTATTAGGTGAATATATGTTATTAAGCCAAGTTCTAGACATGAAATCAAAAAGCTTAACTGGTAGGTTATTTGGAAGGTTTTGCTCATAAAATTTAGTGAGGTCCTATATCAAATCCATTTGGGGTCCCTACTTAGGACATTTACATGTTTTTTATTGACTGGCATGTGGATGGTTAGCTTTTTCTTTTAAGTATTTTGAGGATTATGAGAGGATTTTGAAAAATAAGTGATATTGGAGTTCTTCTTTCTTAGCCTTGAAAATGTGGTATCAATGTTTCAATCCAAAAATGAAATTCAAATTTATTTAACCCATATGGTTAAAATTTCTAGGTTTACCTATGGAGTTGTGGACATCTAAATTTCTTCAAGAAATTAGGGATTCTATGTGCACCTTTTCAAATTGGGATGAGAAGGTTCTTGAGATTAATTTTCACTCTTTATCTATAATCTTGGTTAGTTTTGATCTTCAAGAAGGCCTCCCTGAGGTCATTGATATTAACATAGGATATTAAAATTATTTATAGATAATTGACTATTCTAAATTTCCCTTTTAATGTGTTCTTTGTCATACATGTGGGAATCTAATTGAATCTCATTCTATGAATTTACTATATGGGTTTGGATACCTAAGTAGATGGATCCCACTACTATCAGCATGCCATATAATTTTTTAGTGAATATATCTAAATAGGGTCAGTGTTTAGGAAGATAGTTGGGCCTGATTTTGGGTGAGGAGGAGATCAACTTGCATTATATATAGGATTTTTTGGAGATGTGGTTTTCTCAAGAGAATATAGTATTTTTCATCACTACTAATGTAAGGGATGTATTAGTTGGTTTTATGACATAATTTTTGAATTAATGTGAGGGAGGAGTAAGAGTGGAAAGGAAATAAGTGGAGGATTCATTACCACCATTTATTCCTTTGGATATAAATAATTTTAGTTCTTATATCCCCCTCATGATTAAATCTTTGAACCTATGGATCTAGACAAGTGGATGTATTCCATATCCTATGATCTCTTTACCAGTTATTTTGTTGCATTAAATATTCTCCCTAAATAATGGCCACTCTTAGGGGATTCACCTATTGATCATAATCATTCAAGGAGTTGTTGTAATGGGAAGCCTAATATTTTAGAAAAAAAGTGTAGTCATTTTAAATAAAGGTCCAAAGACTAATCTTTCTCCAACTCAGATGAAAGGGTGTCCCTATCTAAATGTAACATGTACGATTTTAGATCCCAAAAAAATGGATGTTATTTTTGAAGGAACAGTTGAATCTGGTGGTCTAATTCCTAGTGTTGAGAGGGAGAATTATAGGCCTTATATTGGGAGGAAATATTCTCTTAGGCTATAAAAATACATGTTTTCAGGGAGATATAAAGTGTGAAATAAAAATATTTTATGGGGGAACTTAGAGAAAGTAATACCTTGGGGAAGGTTATCTAATGTTATTTATCTCTCTCAACTCATGTGGTATGGTTAAAGCCTCAAAAAAATCTACCCTAAGGAGGATAGTTTTACTTCATAACCCTGATATATTGATGATTCAAGAGACAATGATTGATGGTAATAAATACGAGGGTGTTATTCAATACTTTTTAAAGCATTTAGAATTCATTTCATTAGGTTAAATGTTTAGATTAAGGGGTTATTAATGGTATGGAATAATATATCCTTCAGGTGGTTCAATTATTTTGTCATTTATTCAAGTATAGGTGCATAACTACACTCTTTGGAAAAGGGCTCCTCCTTTGTGGTGGTCAATATTTATGGGCCTTATGAGCATAAAATATAGTATTGGGATAGTCTCTTGGACATAAATTTCATTAAGGATAAGCAACTTACATTTGGAGGGGAATTTAATTTTACCTTGAATAAATATGAGGTTTAAGGGCCTCTATGGACTATGGATCCTTATATTGATTATTTTGTGTATAAATTTGAGGAGGTTGGACTAGTGGATGTGGAACCAATCAAAACTGTTCCTACTTGGAAAATTAATAGGATTGGTGATGAATATATAACTAAAATACTTGATATATTATTAGTCTCTAAGGATATTTTAGTTTGGGGAGAAAGGATTAGGTCTTGGGTTAAATCTAGAATTGATTTTGATCATTTTCCTATTTTGTTGCATCTTAGATCTGAAGTTAATAAACCACCTAGTCCTTTCAATTTTAATCCTTATTAGATAGAGGATGTGGAATTTTAGTCACTATTTAAATAATTTTGGAATAGGTATGATAAAAATTCAATAAAGTCTTATTGTTATCAATATACCAAAAATTTGATGGATGTTAAGTCCATTGTCTCCTAGTGGGCCTTTAACAAAACAAGATTACATGATCAGGATCTTAAACTTATTGAGAATGATATTGAAGTTTTTTTATATGGCTTTGGTTAATTGGGTATTTTATGAGGATGAAAAATTCAATATTAGAGAGCTAGAGAAAAAGTGAGGTGATATATTGTTATCTCATGAATTTGAATGGAAGTTGAAAAGTAGAGCTATCTTGTTAGAAGCTAGTGATGAAAACACCATTTTCCCCACAATTATGCTACTCATCAGAAAAATATCAATACTATTTCAGAGATGCCCAAAAATCATGGAACTAAAGCTAGGTATTTCTCAAAGCTATCATAACTTGGGTTCATCACTTTAAACATTTGTTTAAGTACCATAAAAATACTAATTTGGCTAAGATTTTGAAGCTTACAACTTTTTTTCCTATTTTTACTAATGGTGGTAATAATGAGATGATGTTGGTTGAGGTCTATAAATAATAACTTAAATATATTATTTAATCATTTCAAAATATTAAAGTTCCAAGTTCAAATGGATGGATAGTGGATTTCTTTCTTGGTTTCTATGATTTGGTTTAAGTGGACTTGCTTAAGGTGTCATTAGGAGATTTCCAATTGATATCAATTCTACCTTTATTTATTTGATTCTTAAAAAACATAGTCCTTAATCATTTGATGGTTTTAGGAATATATCCCTTTGCAATTGTCTTTATAAAATCATAACTAAGGTAACTTATGGAATAATTAAAGAAGTCTATTCTGATTTTATTTCATGTGAACAATTTTGTTCCTTCAATGGTAGATATATGATGTTTTAAGGGTAGCACAAGATGTTATACACTCTCTTAAAGTTGAGAAAATGTTTGATTTTATTATCAAATTAGACCTATCCAAATCTTATGATAGATTTAGATGTTTATATTTGTGTATTATGCTTCTTCATGTGGGGTTCAACTTACAAGTTTTCAATTAGATCATGGGATGTATCTCTTCAATCTCTTTTTTTAATTCTTATCAATGGTTCTACCTATTACTTCTTCAATTTTTGGAGTGGGATTCATCAAGGTTATCCTTTGTCTCCAATTCTTTTCCTTCTGATTGTGAAAGGGCTAAGTAGAGCTATTAAGGATGATAAAAGAAATGGTACTCTAAAAGGGACTAGAGTGGGAAATTAGTTTTTTCTTACTCGCCTATTAAATGTTGATGTTCTACTCTTTTTTGATGGTTTTATTTGGGATGATACTACACTCAAGGATATATTTGGGACTTATTATATTTCCATAGGGATGGTGGTCAATTTTCAAAAGTATTCCTTGTATTATAATTTCTTCTATAAGGAGGAGGAAAGATAAAACTTTTAGATCCTTATTTTAATACTAATTTACAATATGGGATAAAATATATGTGTTTTGTCATGAAGCCTAACTCTTATGGGAAATAGGATTTGGAGTGGTTGGAGACAAATATTTTCAAAAATATCAATATTTGGTGTTTTAGGTGGTTATCTATTGGTGGGAGATTAACTTGTTAGTGTGGGGATTTTTTTATTAGTTTATTAGGAATATTCTACACACATGGAGTTTTCCTACACTTATGGGCTTAGCTTTCTTAGGTGTACTTACACATAGGGAGTTACTCTTTCCCATCATCATTGGTTAGTGGATGTTATTCCATCATAGGAGTTACATGCCTATTCTAGACCTGTTGTGTTTGTTCATGAAGGAGTTATTTACCTGACTCTCCTATTTGTACATCTTGTATTAGTGAGCTATTCAATGGAGTATTGGAGTAATTTTTGTGTATTTGTTTTTGAAATTGTCTCATTTGTGTGATTTTAGTTACTTTCATTTTGTGTATGCTTTGCTTATTTTATCTTTGAGTAATCTATGTCTCACATCACTCATGGAACTTGTGCATTAATTGTATTAGTGATCTTGGGATTATCTCTAATATGGTATCAGAGTAGTTGACACATGAAAAATTAAATATGTGAAATAGGGGCACCACTCATCCTATTATTTCAAGGATGCTTGGACTTGTTATAGTAAGGACACTTTGACCTATTACTATAATAATGCTTGGACCTATTATTGTAAGGATGCTTAGACCTATTACCTAGGGATTCTTTAACCTATTACTACAAGGACACTTGGACCTATTATTACAAGGATGTTTGGACCTATTACTATAAGAACACTTAGACCTATTAATGGACCTACTACTAACACATCCATGGGCTTGGACCTATTACAAAACCTATTATTAGCACATCCATGGGCTTTGTTACTAAACCTATTACTAGAACATTTAGGACCTGCTACTAGTACATCCATGACCTACAAGGATTTTTTGAGTTGTTTTAGATTTACATGCTCCTCTATTAAAGGCATTATTATAGCCCCTACTCACTTGAGGCACCATTTTATGCCTTGGAGCCATTATTATAGACCTAGGGGACCATATTCAAACCTAGAATGCCACTATTAAATGTTACTTCTCCATATTTATGCATATACAAACCTAGGCACCACTTTTCCATAACTAATACAATGAAAATGAGGGTTTGAAGCTTTTGATATGTTTTTGGTCTTTTTTGGCATGATTATGACCTAATTTACCTGGTCTACTAGAACATGGCACTTCACCTTTATGCATGGGCTTCCATGTGGCACCTAAAAATCATTTGAAGCTTATCCATCCTAGTGGTCATACCTCATCCAAGTAATAACAACTAAAATATAACTTTTGCCCTAAATTCACATGGTTATTTTATTAATTATTAATTATTATTATTAATTGAAATAGATTATTTTTATTTATGCCACTTAAGTGAAATGTTTTCCTTTAGTTTCACAAGTGAGTGGGTAGAAGGTTTGGTTAAGACTTAAAACTAGTTTGGATAAGTCAAGAATTCAAATCTACTTCCAAAACCTATATCAAGGCTAGGTCTACTATCTTTTTTTAGTAAAAGAGAATTTAAATTGTGTGCATTTTCATTTAAATAGACCACTAATGATGAAAGACAAAATATTGTAATAAATTTTGATCGGTAACTCATAATTGAGTGTCATTTTATTCAAAGTTTCATGTTTTTTCATTCTTAATCCATTGACCCCTTTTTCTTTCTAAATGCATAAAATTATAAAGTGCCAAAATCTATAGTGTTGATCAGATGTCTATTATAGGGGCTATTTTTTTGGATAAAATTAGATATTTTTGGGAAATTATAAGGGTCATGTAAGCTCCAAATTATGTTTGGTATCGAGGGATTTACCCCTCAGCCTCATCTTGTATCACAACAAAGAGCACACTAAGGGCTCTACCCCTAGACCCCGTAAGGGGCACAACACATTGAACCCATTGGGGGATGCAATCCCAAGACCCCCACATTATGGCCCATTTTTTAGTAATTATAGTGTACTTTATTTCACTAGAGGGTGATTTCTAATCTAACAAGCAGTTAGATCTACTCACAACAACATTTTGTATGTTTTATTAATATTTGTACAGATACACATTATCAACAAAGCTTGACATCCCCCTTGGCATGTTTACATTGTCACTTTTTTCACTAATTAC
Source organism: Torreya grandis (assembly GCA_037957365.1). NCBI lineage: Eukaryota > Viridiplantae > Streptophyta > Pinopsida > Cupressales > Taxaceae > Torreya > Torreya grandis. The sequence goes on from JARHVA010000576.1 coordinate 821,235, forward strand.
CTACATTTAGATGCATTATTAGTTATATCTAACATCCATTCACTGAGATGTGTATTGAAACTTGTGCACTATTTGCTCATCTAGATGCATTATTACTTTAGCTTGACATCCATTTATTTGAGCATGTTTATACTTGCAAACATCAGGGGATCATTATTGATTGTCTTAAATGGTTGTTATGGGCCCTACTTTCTCTCTTATGTGCATACTCAGTTTCTATGACTTGTGTGCCACTTTGGTGTCATTTGCATAGATTTCCCTCACATTTGTAGATGCATTATCAATTGAGCTTGATGTCTATTCATTGAGTGTGCATTATCACTTGTGTAGTATTTTTCTTATTTCACTTCTTTGGTATCTTCTCTTAGTCATGTCAACTCCACTTGAGAGATACCAACTGATTAGGAGAGTTGATTCTACACCAGTGGTTATTTTTAGAAAGACAAACTATACTTATTAGTATGCTTACATGGAATACTTACTCACAAGCAAGAATCATACTCCATTCCTATATAAATAGATTATTACTCCCCATAATCCTATTTGGTACAATAAGTGGGATAATACTTGTGACAAGGTTCTTGGTACCTTATTGTTACATGTTTCTATGGATCGTTGTTGCCATGTGGAAAATATAGCATGCCCTACACTGTTTGGAGCATCACACTGTCTCTTTTCAAAGATCCTATTGGGATATATATCATTCCTTCTTCTCCTCTTCTTATTATTTATTTAGAGACTATTGTACTCCATCCTCCTACTCTTATTTCTTATCATGACACATTCATGGTGGATTGTGTTAGTCCTTCTATGGAGCCACCACTACAGGATAAGATTTTACCTGACCTCAATTATCTCACTATAGATTCTACTTGCATCCATATTTAGGATGTTTTATTTTAGAGCCTTCACAATATTTTACTTCAGAGGAGTCTACAATTTTAAATGTGAGTACACCGATTGGGAGCTTTGGTGATTCATATGTTATTTTAGATATTCATATTACAGATCTATCTACTTCATCTATAGAATCTTCTTTAGTATTGATGGTTATTGAGTTGATCTCTCCTCTTCACATGGAATTATTTCAAATATTGTTCTATTTCCTTATTCTAATAGGTTGACTTTAGTGGCATTACATCTAGTTCTTGTGCATGATTTTTCCAGACCTATCCCACACCTTATTTTTTGACCTCTTTTAAATATATGTGTAATATTGCCTTCATGTTCCATTGTGGAATGGGCAAACTTTAATTACACATATCATGTTATTATTTTGGCAAAAGGAAGAAACATTATTCAATTCGGATGGAGCTTCTTCAATCTTTAGGTAGAGGATCTCACTAGTGGCATTCATCATTTTACAAGCTCTATTTTAGGCAGCTTCAACATCTTCAATGGAGACTCCTTAGCTCTTCTCTCTATGTGATTTTTTGTTCTCACTTGTGGACACATTTTTTTTACTGTGCCTGATGTATTTAGAGAATTTAATATTTATTTTATCTCTTTTAGGTCTGGAGTTTTTTTCTCATAGGTTTTCTCCTTTTCTCCACTTTATGAGAATTGCTTTGTACATGGGTGCCTTATCAAGCCTAGTTGTTGGGACCCATTTCTTTTTACCCACCTAAGTTATGCTTATGGGGGGTATTAGTGTAGGATATTATTTTCCTTTTATTAGTTTATTGGGATTATTCTACACACATATGGAGTTTTACTATACTTGTGGGATTAGCTTGCTTAGGTGTACTTACACATAGAGAGTTAATCTTTCCCCTCATCATTGGTTAGTGGATGTTATTATATCATAGGAGTTACATGCCTATTATAGGCCCTTTATGGTTTTTCATGGAGGAGTTACTAACCTAACTCCTATATTTTTACATTTTTTATTAGTGAGCTATTCAATGGAGTGCTGGAGTAATTAGTGTCTACTTCTTATTGTAATTATCTCATTTGCGTAATTTTAGTTACTTACAATTTGTATATGCTTTCCATGTTTTGTCTTTTAGAAATATTTGTCTCACATCACTCATGGAACTCATGCATTTTTTATATCATTGATTTTGGCATTATCTATGATATAACTCGTGTTAAGTTTATCTTATAAGCTAACCATTTATATTGACATGGTTTGGCTCATATCCCTATGAGGGCTCTATAAAATATTAGGAAGAGGTAAATTAAATCTATCTAGATTAGATAAAAAGTTAAAACATGGTATGGTTCATGTTAAATTATATATTATAGCTAAGCTAAAGGAAGAAGGGGAATGTGAATTAAAAATATTAATTTTTTGGTAAAGATTTGGCTGCCAGGAGTTTATGGAAACTTATTTCCCAAGAGAGCTTATGGAATAAGGTCATCATGCATAAATATTCCAGCCTCTCTCATTAATTAAGTGGGTTGTGGATACACCTAAATTGGCCACAAATGACCTTATCATTTGGAAGGCAATGATTCAATATTTTCCTCTCATTGGTAACTGGTTAGATTGGAAAATTGGGAATGGAGATAAAGTTAGGATTTGGACTGATCCTTGGGTGGGTAATGGAAATAGATATAAGTTTCCTAATCACATTATTATCTAGCTATAATATTTTGTGTGTCACTCATTCTCAAGGTGTTAATCTTATCTCAACCTATTTTTGGCATCAAGGATGGTTAAAGGTCCATTAGTTTGGTATCAAAGATAAATATATAGAAATTTGGGGTGAATATATGGATATTTTGATCATAATTCATGTGAGGATAAAAGAAGGGGTTGAGGATAAATTTTTTGGACTAATAATCTAATGAATGGGGATTATACTGCTAAACTTGGATAGAAAACTATGTTTTCTTTTGATGGAAATGGTAATCACATTTTGGTGGTGGAAAACTATTTGGAAGGTTACTTCTCCTTTAGAAACTAAAACCTTCATGTGATTAGATTTTAATAATGAAATTTCAACTAAGGATAACTTGTTGAGAAGAGGTTGGCAGGGGTCAAGAAGATGTTCTTTATGTTGAATTGCTCCTAAAATTATTGATCATTTACTCATTGATTATCCTTATAGTCATCTTGTGTGGGATGATATAGATGTATTTATTAGTCAACCAAGGTCTTGGCATGGGGTCACTCTTATTTATTGTTTGAATAATTTATATGGTAATAGGGAATTAAATTAGTTTAGAGCTTTACCTTTTGTTGTGGCATGGGATGTGTGGCTGGCATTTATCTATTTAACAATTAAAGTATCCCTTTTATATAATCCTATATTAGAATCTAAAGTTTATTTGAAGGTTTGACAAAAAATAAGAAATTGAAGGTTCCCTGATAGATTACTAAGGTGATGATTGAATTTTCTAATCCTCAAGAGTTTTCTGATAGGGAAAGTCAAGGAACACTAGTTATTTATGGTTTTGGTGGAGTTTTATTTTTAGTAATAACCATTTTTATATGTTTTGAAGTGGTTTTGGGTGTTGGGACTAATAATTATGCATAATTGCTTTCCCTAAAGTTACTCAAGATATATTGGGATAATAATATAAATAGTTTATAGGAGAACCAAATGGATGGATATTTCTCTATTATTTTTATCATGAACTAAATATTGTTAGAGTAGGGGTTATTTATTTTTATTGTATTTATTTATTAAGTGATCTTTTACCTCACTTGAATTTTTCCTACTTTCATGGAGAATTTTTCATAGGTGTACAGTTTGACTGGATGACTAGGAAGTAACTCCCTTAAGAGGATATTCTAAGTATGGGAGTTACTCCTCTA